>NDGN010164204.1:0-13089 GCA_002564285.1 Tympanoctomys barrerae
AGCACAAGGGCCTGAGTTCAATCCCTGGTTTCGCAAAAAAAAAAAAAAAAAAAAAAAAAAAAAAAAGGATTGGGAAGCCAGAGGATCAGGAACCAGATCTCATCTTGGGGAGATTTCCACCCTGAGCAGGAAAAGCCCAGCCATCAATGCAGTCGGTGCCCTTTTCCCTCAGGCTTGTTAGTGAACACACCGAGTGCTTTGCCTTGAGGTCAGATCCACACTCTTCTCAGACTCAGAATCCAGGGGCTTGGAGGTGCAGACAAGGAAAGGATTCATTAACGAACAATTGTTTGAGGACCTACTATGAGGCATCACCTTTCCTTTTCCCTCCCCTGCCTATCAAGTCCCTTTCCTCATCTTGTGCCCAGTTTAAATGCTGGACCCTATATCTAAGTGAATGAAATGTTGTGGGGTACCTCTGATGTATAAGTAATTGTACTCCATTTATTTTATTTATCCTATTGAGAAAGTAACTCTGACCACTGTCAAAGTCAGGAAAACTGGGCAAGTTTCAGAGACTTCAAACACCATGCTCCTCCAGCCTTCCCTGGCCCCAGATCCTGCTGAGGAAGGGGTCAGGCTGGGCAGTGGGTCCCTGCCCTCTGTAAGCCCAGTTGGATGGAGGAAACCCACAGTAATGAAATAAACACAAATTCCTGGATAAGTACAGCTGGGAAAGAGTATTAAGAACATGAAGAGGGCCAGCCAGCAAGGAAGGACTCACTAGGGGACAACAAGTTACGGAATGGTTGGTGGCCAAAAGACACTGGGGCCAGTGGCAAGGATGTCACTTGACTTAGTTTAAAGGGCAGAGAAGGTTTCCCACCTGAGATACAAGGTTTCTTCCCTTACAAGGGTGGGCTTACTCAGGGCAGTGCACTGCATCAGATTCTGGAACTTTAAGCCTCTTTCCTTGCCTGTGATACAGAAAAAACAAAAAAACCCACTAGGATTCCTCCCCCTGCTTCAGGGTACTGAAGATAGAAAGGCAAGAACAAAAATACTGTAAGGTAGCAAAACTACTATCACCCCCTGGAGGGGTGGGCAGGAACAAGTACTTCATACAAAAGTAAACACACACAATCCTAAAACAAAAGACATTTAGCCGCGCTTGGTGATGCCTTCTAATGTTGGACAATGACCTTCCCTGTGCCAGAGCACGTAAATCCATCTCCCCAGAGTCACACACCACACTCTGGAAACACCTGCAAACACCCAAATGTACATCAAGACAATAGATTAACTCACCATGTTCCCACACTGGATTAATTCCTGCAGACAGAAGGAAGCATACTGTGCAACCACAGCAGTGGGGTGGGCTGGGTAAAACACAAACTAGAACCTACAGGATCTCCCTGAGGCTGTGCCACTGAGTGAGGGCTGGAGGGCCAGGGCAGGTCTGACCAGCCTGAATAGGGCTGAGAGAGCACGGGTAGTCCAGGCTGCTCCCAGAGAGGGTGAACTCAGGCCCAAGGAGGGCGAGGCCAGGATGTTGGTGCCGATGAAGAGGTTGCTGGGGCCCAGAAGAGAAAGGACCCCTTCTTCATCAGGATCTGGGGCCAGGGAAGGCTGGAGGAGCATGGTGTTTGAAATCTCTGAAACTTGCCCAGTTTTCCTGGCTTTGACACTGGTCAGAGTTACTTTCTCAGTAGAATTAAATAAAATAGAGTACAATTACTTATACATCAGAGGTACCCCATAACATGTTCATTCTTTAGATCCAGCATTTAAACTGGGCACAGGATGAGGAAAAGGACTTGACAGGCAGGTGTGGGAAAGGGAAAGGCGGAGCCTCAGTATCTGCATAACCTCAGATTCACCAGACTGGGATAAAAGTTGGAGGGGAACTCCAGGGTAGATCAGTGTGAAGTAGGAGAAGCGTCCTACTCCTCCTCTCAAGGAGGACTGAGCAGCCATAGGTTCGCGTGTAGGTCTGGCAGTGGGAAGTCAAGAGCGTTCCCTTCTCGCGTGGGAGGTCAGAGAACCGACACAAAGTCTGAACGCTTGTACTGAAAGTCTTCCTAACTCCTAACTGTGATTGCTGAGGGTGGATCCTGCTTCACCTGTCTCTACGGTCCCTGAGTTGTGAAGATTAGCCGGCAGAGGGCGCAAGAGCCGCGTACCCTATAGGGTCAGGGAAAGGAGGCGGGGTACAGGGCGGAGCATCGTCTGGGAGGTGGGGCTGGTGGGGGCGTGGTAGCTAGTAAAGTAGGGGAAGGGCATGGCCCCCCGAGGGTTGGGGCTTCTATAGAGAGGAGGGAGGGTTGAGAGACTGTGAGAGGGCAATACAGGCCTCGGGGAGGTGGGACGGGTGGCTCGTTTGGGACCCCCCGCGGGGCGGGGCGTGGGCGTGGTGCAGCAGGATTCGCCGTGGGGGCGGGCCTAAGGGCGTGTCCTCAGAAAGGTAAAGGGGAGAGACGGGGGCGACTTGCCCCGCCCACCGCTGCGCCAGGCTTGGGATCCCCCTCCCCTTTCCCTGCCAGGAGCGTTTCTGTGTGTACCTGAGCGTCATGTGTACGAGTCTGTGGCCCGAGGTTGCCATGTTGGAGCCCCCAACGCAGGAGGTGTTCCCGCGCGAAAGTAGCTGAGCCGCCGAGCTTGCGCCAGGGTGGCTGTGTCTGCAGAGCTGAACACGTTCCGAACTTGCGTGTGTCTCAGCGAGTCCTGGGCGGCCACTCATAACCCCGCGGGACTTCTCTGGAGGGTCTCTTCTGGCTCCAAATGTTCAAGCATCTAGTTTCTCCTTCGGCTCCTCCCCGATTCCCTTCCCCCGCTGGGTTCCCAGACTCGCGCGCGCTCGGAGCCCACCCCCTCTTTTGGGCGCAAGGCTCCGCCCCCCGCCCCCTTTCCTGTGCCACAAAGTTTATTTGCAACAAAAGGGAGCTCAGAGCACACAGCCTAGGGGGAGGGAACGAGAGTCGGAGCGGGAGTGTGGGGGGGAGGCCGGCCGGCCGCCGGAGGGCGGGCGCGGAGCCGAAGAGCGGAGCGCTGGGATCCCTCCCCGGCCGGGCTGCGATGCCCTCGGCTGCCCGGGCAGAGGCAAGGGTCGCGCAGAGGCGGAAGGGGCGGCCCGGGATGGAGCTGCTGCCGCCTGCAGCCACAGAAACTTGATCCGCGACAGAGAAATCTCTGTCTCTTCGTCCTCCTACCAAAGCCCCGCGGCCAGCGGGTGCAGGACCTAGGCCTCGGGACCACGGCCACTGAGCGCCTTCGGAGCGGGGACGGAAGGGGGGGTTGGCCGCGGCTGCCCGAGGCCGGCCCCCCCGGAGTGAGCGCCGCCACCATGGCGGACGGGTCGCCCCGGCCCCCGCTTTATCGCAGCGTCTCGTTCAAACTGCTGGAGCGCTGGAGCGGCGGCCCCGGACCGAAGGAGGAGGACGCGGACGCCCCGGGGTTGCGACGCCGCGCCTCGTGCCGGCCAGCCGCGGCCGTCCCGGGCCAGCCCTCCCGGCGCGTGTCCAAGCTGGCGTCGGGGCCCCCGGCCGCCCCCGCGCAGCCGCGCCCGCTCCGCAGCCTCTCGCCCTCTGTGCGCCAGCTCTCCCGGCGCTTCGACGCGCCGCGTACGGACTGCGATTCCGCTGGGGCCCGGGACGGGGGTGTCTCTCCAGGGGCCGCGGAAGAAGCAGCCGAAGGAGCCGCGCGCGGGGCCTGGCCCAGCGTCACCGAGATGCGCAAGCTCTTCGGAGGCCCCGGGTCCAGGAGGCCCAGCGCTGACTCTGAGGCTTTGGGGACGCCCAGCGCCGACGGCGCCGCGTGGGAGCCCCCGACTCGGGAGCCCCGGCAGCCGCCGACGCCTCCTCCTCGGACGTGCTTCCCGCTGGCAGGCCTGCGTGCTGCGCAGCGGCCGGTGCCCGGTCCGGGGATCGAGGAAAGGCGGCGGCAGCAGCTACTGGAGCGAGCGCAGCGTCCAGCGGATGGTTTACATTCTTGGCATAGCTTCTCCCAACCGCAGGCCGGGGCTCGGGCCTCCTGCTCCTCCTCCTCCGTGGCCTCCTCCTATCCTGTCAGCCGAAGCAGGGCTGCCAGCTCCAGCGAGGAGGAAGAGGAGGGCCCGCCGCCACAGCCGGGGGCACAGAGTCCGACCCACCACGGCGGCTGCTCCTCGGGCAGTGACGAGGACCAAGACGGTGAGGGTGGTCGCCACTGGAGTGCGAGACCGGGACTCAGGCCTGGAAGCGTGCTCTTGGATCAGGACATCCGGATAGACAGTGATGGGTTAAATTTGGGCAACATGGACTCAGCGGGGGGAATCAGGAGCCCTGAACCTCCAACCTCTCCAAAAGCCCTTAGCGAAGGGGGCCCACGGGAGTGGGCTACTGGCTTGCAGCCCTCTGTAATGGCTCCCCAGGAGGGCATGAGGCCTATGTCCGACACTGTGGGAGGAGTTTTCCGAGTAGCCAAGGTGAGCTTTCCCGCATACCTGGCCAGTCCTGGGGGCTCTCGAGGTAGTAGCCGCTATTCCAGCACCGAGACCCTCAAGGATGACGACTTGTGGTCTAGCAGGGGTTCTGGGAGCTGGGGAGTGTACCGCTCCCCTAGCTTTGGAGCTGGGGAAGGTCTCCTGCGGCCCCAGGCTCGAGCCCGAACCAAGGGACCTGTGGGCAACAGTAGGGCCTTAAGGGATGGAGGTTTAGAGCTGGACAAGAGTAGGCAGCGAAAGTCCCTGTCAAATCCAGATATAGCCTCAGAGACTCTGACACTTCTCAGCTTTCTGCGTTCGGATCTTTCAGAACTGAGAGTCCGAAAGCCCAGTTTGGGACATGGAAGCAGCCTCCTAGATGGCAGGGACTCAAGGTCAACAGGTGGCCTAGTAGAACGACTTGAGCCCTTGCCCTCCCAAGCCCCAGCATCACCTGGCCCACGTCCTACACTCAAGGACTTGACGGCCACCTTGAGGAGGGCAAAGTCGTTTACCTGCTCTGAGAAGCCAGTGGCCCGGCGTCTAACACACACCAGTGCCCTGAAGCCCAGCTCCTCTGAGCTCCTGCTAGCAGGCCTTGGTGCTGAGGAAGATCCACTGCCTCTTGTGGTCCAGGATCAGTATGTACAGGAGGCTCGTCAGGTATTTGAGAAGATCCAACGCATGGGTGCCCAGCAGGATGATGGAAGTGATGTCCCCCCTAGAAGCCCAGACTGGACAGAGAACATGACCAGAGGGCAGCGGTCCCAGGAGGAGCTGTCAGGCCCTGAATCCAGTCTGACAGATGAGGGCATTGGGGCAGACCCTGAGCCTCCTGGTGCGGCCTTTTCCAGCCTGGGCACAACAGGGGTGTGGAGACCTGTTTCTTCATCCTCGGCCCAGGTGAACCACCATGTCCCTGGAGCTGAGGACAGTCTGGGCGGGTGGACTCTCGTGTCCCCTGAGACCCCTGCCACACCAGGGGCTCTCCGGAGGAGACGCAAAGCCCCACCTGCAAGCCCTGGTGGGACTGAACTCAGCAATGGTGAGGCAAGTGAGGCTTACAGGTCCCTGAGTGACCCAATTCCACAACGTCACCGTGCTGCCACCTCTGAGGAGCCCTCTGGGTTCTCTGTGGACAGCAACCTCCTGGGTTCACTGAGCACCAAAGCAGGGCTTCCAGTGACTCCAGCTGTGGATGAAGGCTTGACCAGTGGCCACAGTGACTGGTCTGTAGGCAGTGAAGAGAGCAAGGGCTATCAAGAGGTCATTCAGAGCATTGTGCAGGGGCCTGGTGCTTTGGGGCGTGTAGGGGAAGACAGAGGTGCTGGTAAAGCCCCCAAGAAGAAATCTCTGAGTGATCCCAGTCGCCGAGGGGAGCTGGCTGGGCCTGGATTTGAAGGCCCCGGAGGGGAGCCCATCAGGGAAGTTGAACCCATACTGCCTCCATCTAGCAGTGAGCCTATCCTTGTGGAGCAGCGGGCAGAGCCAGAGGACCCTGGTCCCACTAAGAGCCGGGCACAGTCTGAGAGGGCGCTACCCGAGGCCCTGCCTGAGTCTTCCACTGCTCACCATGACTTCCACCTTAATCCCAAACTGGCAGACGTTTTGTCTCCTCGGCTCATTCGACGAGGTTCCAAAAAGCGCCCAGCCCGGAGCAGTCACCAGGAGCTCCGGAAAGAAGAGAAAGATCAGGACCAGACTGGTAGCCTATCTCAGGCCCGGCCCTCCTCCAAACATGTTCGCCATGCCAGTGTGCCTGCCACCTTCACGCCAATTGTAGTACCTGAGCCCCGGACCTCTGTGGGCCCTCCAGTGGCTGTGCCAGAGCTTGCAGGCCTCCCTGTCCAAGGCCATCCCACACTGCAGGCACCATCACTTGAAGATGTCACCAAGCAATACATGCTGACTCTCCACTCGGGTGAGGTCCCTGCCCCTGTACCTGTGGACCTTCCCTGCTTGACTCCTGTTGCACCACCTACTGCTGAGGCCAGGCCCCCTGAGGCCCTCCGGGCTCCAGACGAGCCTGCCCCTGCCAGCAAGTGTTGCCGCAAGCCACAGGTGGTGAGTCCTTTTTGGGGGGAGACCTTTGGTTGGGGCTGAAGGGAGGCCCTCATCACTGACTTGGGCAGTAACTGTTATGCAAGTATTCACTGCCCAGGTGTGCAGGTCCAGGGGTGTTTATCTGGTCCTGAGGCATCCAGACAGTTCTAAGAGTGTTAATGATACAGGGCTCCAGTAACCTTCAGACCCTGAAGAGGCTTCAGGCTTCTGTCAATGCTGACGTGAAAGGTTCTTGTCTGCTCCAAGGTGTTCTGGTAATAATTACAAGGGTTCTTTAGGATTCGTAGTAGATCTTTTGGGTGTTTTCGGGGGCTGTCTTTGTGAGATCCCCGTGTGGTTCTTTGTTGTGAACACATTGAAGTTTGAGTGTGATGGTGCGCAGCACAGGCTTAGGTCTTTCTCTGAGCCTGGCTGCCCAATGTTGGCCAGACCCCCAGTAGGAGTTTAGGCGTGTGTTTGCCCTTTTTGAAGCAGTTTCCTGTGGCAGGTCAGAATGTCAGTGTGTTCCTGGGCTGAGACAGCCAAGGCCTTTATGGAGCAATGTGTATGGGAGCTATTGGGGTTCTAGCCCTATCCCCCTCCCACTGTGAAGCTGGCTTTTCTTGTGATCTAGCCTTCATGTGATAGGATTGGGAGGGATGTGGACAAGATGGTGCGTTTCCAACCAGCTGCTCCTGCACAGATGTTGGGCAAGTCTGTGTGTCTGAGTTAGGGCACTCTGGGGCCTGAATTCTGACAGAGTCTGCTTCTTCAATTAGAGAAGCTTCTAGATAACGACTGCTAGAGAAGGGGGAGGCAGCAGGGCTTCTGCAGAGGCAGATCAACAAAGCCCCTTCAGAGAAGTTGGGAGAGGTTCCAGCCACCAGTCAGGGTCCTGTGGCCTCCATGGTTCTGGACAGGGACCCTGGCCCTGGCGCCTAACTTTCCCAAAGGTCCTCACTTCTATCTTCTGGCCTCACCTGTGCCTGGGTTTTGGCTGGCGGGTTCCAGTTGATTTTGGATGGCCTTTTCCCTGGCTTGGAAATCAGGTTTGAGACCCTTGGGTTCTGAGCTGAGCTTGGGATTACCTGCAGTTATTCTAACTGCCTCCCTCTTCCCACTGTGTCCCTAACTCTCAGAAGCCTGGAAATCCTAAACCTTGAACTAATTTGGTCACTCCCATTCCCAGTGCTGTGCTCTCACGGTCCCTCTGAACTCCCTCTCCTTTTGTTTCACTCTCTTCAGCTCGGTCTTGCTCTAGTTCTGCTCTGCTTCTCGTCTTAGAAGCTGAAGCCAGAGTCTGCAGGTTGAGAGTGGGGAGTAAGGGAATTTAGGGCATGTTCATCCCTCTGAGAGGAGCTTACGTGGCCCCACACCAGTGCCAGTTCTGTCTTTGGAAGATGGCGGGGGAGCACGGGCAGCTCCTGCCAGAAGTCCCCTCCCCAGCTTCCTTTCCCATGTTTTGATCTCCTCTGGGAGCCCTGAGCTGAGCTGAGGGAGAGGGCAGGGGTGAACCTGGAGTCTTAGGCAGTCCCGGTGGATGAGGATCCTCTAGGAGGAGGCATTGAGCCTGCATAGGAGGTGGGAGCGTTCACAGGACTGACTTCTGGCCTACTTCTGTTCACTTCCTCCCTCTACTCTCCCCCACCTCGAGGGGGATGTGTTGGACAGATCTGCCATATTCCGGTCTTCTCCCTGCTATGTATGGAGGCTTTCTCTGACCGCGACGCCTTTGCCTGCTCACTCCAGTCCTCTCACTTGTCCAGTCCTGGTTTGATGTCCCTTCCTATCTCTTAGTGGAGAGAACTGGGAGAGTCTATAATTAGAAGAGCAGAGTTGGAGTCTCAGCTGCAGAGTCCTGTAAGGCCTTAGGACTTGTCATACCCTGCTCTTTGTTTCACTTTCAGCAACTGGAAAATGGGGGCAAGACCCCTACCTGGCAGGCTCTTAGTGTTGTGTTGTGTTGTATTTTGTTTTGTTTTGAGACAGGGTCTCCACTGTATAGTGCAAGCTGATTTTTTAACTTGCTTATGTAGCCCAGGCTGGCCTCGAACTCACAGACATCTTCCTGCTTCAGCCTTGTGAGTTCTGGGATTATAGGCGTGAACTACCATGTTGGGTGTGGCAGGCTCTAATAGGTGAGTAGGGGGTAGGATCATTCTGTCCCTGTGAGCAGATGAGAGTTATCATCAGCGACCACTGCCCTAGCTGTTTCTCGGTGACCACATTTGGCCCGCGTACAGGCACAGGCCTCTGTGTAACCTGGTGGACTGATGTAGGCTCAGTCCCAGAAGACATTCACCATCCCCCGGTTCCCTACCCCCTCACAAAGCCTAAAAGTTCTCCCATCTGCTAGCCTGACTTCCTCCTGCTGTCCTTTTCCTTATTTCTGGCTCCAGAAGATGGAGAGCAGCTGGCCACCCCCTCCTGCTGGCCCCCCTTGGGGAGACAATGTTCTCTTGTCTGGGGCCTGGGGCTCCAGTCACACTCCTCCTCCTGTGGGTAGAAATGGTGTAGTAAGGGCTGTAGAGGGAAAAAGAAGAGCTGCCACACTTTCTTTATGGGGCAGAAACCAGTGTGAACCCAGGAGAACCTTGAGGCAGATGAAAGCCCGGGCTCACACTCAAGTTCTGGGGAATCTCAGCCAGCCCAGAGCCCAGAGCACCCTTGGTATGGTGAGGGCCTATTTCTGGAGACATGGATACCAGGCTCAGCTCAGCCTCTGACTCATTCATCTGTGGGCCTCAGCTTTCCCATCTGCACAGTGGGAAGGTGGACTTCCTAGTTGCTGGCTCTGGAGAAAGGGTGCAGCCTGCAAGGTGGTCCCGGGAAAGGGGAGGAGTCAGAGATGTGGAGAGGAAAGGCAGTTCTGCAATGCCTGTAAAGGCTGAGGACACAGTAAGGGCAGCTCCTGGGGCTCCTCCTCAGTGAACTCACCCTGCAGATGTACAGGCTGGTCCTCCTGCCTGCCCCTCCCACACCCCTGGTTCTTCCTCCACTTAGGTCCACAGTAGCCTGGCTGTGATACTGCATGGCAGACTTTACCACCCTGGCCCTGTAGTCCTCTTCTGTCCTCCGGTACCTGACACCCAGCTGATGTATAACGTCTGTAGCCCAGAGACAGGAAGTGACGTACCTCTCAGAACCACAGATGGATGAACTCATGGGACTTTAGCATGTGGAATAGTGGTGAGCAGAGCTGGCATTTGTTAAGTGCCTACTATATGCCAGACACTGTTTCACCTTCGAATGTGGAAGCTTGGGTATTTTATGGTGTGGAATTAGGCTTGAGAATTCTAGCACATCAGTGACTCATAGTGAAGGGATGCAGGACGCCTCTGTTCCTCACAGGATTGGTCTGCCAACGGAGAAGGGGCACGACTCAGGGAATCTGAGGGCATCTTGCATAGTCCCAGCATCCTCAACACTGTTCTCATGGTTACTTAATTCAGCAGAGCCTGGGGTTGAGTAGGGAAGAACTTGGAGACCCAGAAAAGAAGAAGGCTGGTCCTAAGGTCATGCAGCATGGCTAGGCAGAGCCAGTCGTGATCTCCCAAACCTCGGCTTTGTTCTTTCCTCTCCTCCACCAGCAGACAGGCCGCCCACCCCGTACCTGGCAAGTCTGGCTTGCCCAGCCAGCTCCCTGCCTTGCAAGAGTGCCCGGTACAGATCTTCCCATCACTTTTGTCTCTTTTCACCCCTTTGGCAGGGGCCTGTGGGTTGGGGGCTCCCTCCTCCTCCTTGGCTCTTTGCTGTGATTTTTTCCATGGAAACTGGTTCTGCTGGGAGAGGACGAGGCAATTAGGACATTTGGAATCCCAAGTAGTACCAAATATATATAATTAAATGTCTTGTCACCCAGCAGGAGGATGGAATGGGGAAGGGTGGGCAGAAAGGCCGTCCCTTTCCTTTATTTGTTCCCTGCCCCCTCTTCCCAAGGGCTCTGGGGTGTCGGAAGGCGTGCTCTCCAGGAATGAGTCCATCTAGCAAGGGATGGTTGGGGGATGGACCAGAGCTGAGTGTGACATTTTCCAGCCCCTCACTTCAGGAACCAGCTGGGTTTAGGAGGCTGCTGCTAATCCTGTCCCTGGCCCCCGCTGTTCAGGGTAGGGACTTGCTTCTCGCGCTTTCCTCCCTCCCATCTGTGATCTCTGGCTGCACAGTGTTGGGCTGGAGACACCCCCAGGCCACCTGGGAGCTGCGGCTCTCAGAGTTTAGAATCTAGAAGCAGTCGGGTTGAGCTTAGGATGTCAGACTGGGGATTGGCAGAGGAGGCTTCGTGGTGCAGGCCTTGCCTGGGTTTGGCTTTGAAACCTTCAAGACAGGGAGGGGCTTTAAGAGGGGGGCACAGTCTCGGAGGAGTGGAAACGAACAGGGCAGGTTGTGTGTAGTATGTTTGTTTCAGAGACCTGGGTGGCCTTAGATAGGAAAATGCGAAGTGCATTCATCCATTGAACAAATACATACTGTACAAGTCAGGCACTCTTCCATGCCTGGAAATGCAGCAAGGTACAAAACAGAGGCTGTCCTCCTCGAGCCTCTAGGCTAGTGAGGACACCAGCTTGGAACTTGAGAGGCTTTGAATCTGGGAGCTGGAAGGAGCTGGGGAGAAAATAAAGCCGGATAGAAGAGCTGAGAATGGCAGGATGAGGTTCGGAAATTTAGATCCAGGGATCTGGAAAGGCCTGTCTGAAGAGGTGTCACCCGAGCAAAAGCCCGGGGAAATGAGGAAGCAAGTCGGGGAAATTGAAGAGAAGGGTGGTGAACAGAAGAGCAAGTGCGAAGGCCCTGAGGTGTCTGGGAGCAAACTTACAGGGAGTGTACGTGGAGCTGAGCAGTGGTCAGAGGTCAGACAGAAAAGGGAAGGTAGAGGTGGGCCAGGGCATGGGGAGCCCGGGCTGCTATGAGGGCTTTGCGTGTGCTTGAAGGGAGGGAGGCAGGAGCTCTGGGAAGGTTCTGGGTACAACAGTGACCTGAGCTGGGCTGCTGTGTGAGGGCAGCCTCTAAGGCCCAGAGTGGAGTCCTCGAGGCCAATCAGGAGGTCACAGGAGTAATCTGGGCATGCTGGTGTGGGCTGGGGCAGAGACAGTGGGATGGTGGTTTTCTTGGTTTGCTTTCTTTTTTCCTTTTTGGCTGTACTAGGGAATGAACCTAAAGCCTTTGGACTGAGCTATACCCAGCCCTTCTTATTATTTTTATTTTGAGACAGGGTCTTACTGAGTTACTAAATTGTCCAGGCTGAGCTCAGCCTTGCAATCCTCCTGCCTCAGCCTTCCAAAGTGCTCAAATGATAGGCCTGTGGGACCATTCTCAGCCAAGGGTAGTGGGTTTCTGCTGTAGCCCAGAGAGTGAAGGGCCCAGATCGCCAGTACTCAAGGTAAACACAGACCTGCTGCCACTCACAGGACTGGGTCGTGTCTGACAGGTTACTTAGGATAGGGAGAATGACAAAGGCCTTAGAGTTGACTGGGGCTATAGGCTCTGCTGGCTGCCCCCACAGAGGTGTGTCCATTGGACTGGACACACATCTGACTGTGGTCCCAGGTATCCTCATACCCAGGGCATGGCCCCATAGAATTCCCACGAGCAGAGTTGGCAGAGGTGGTGGTGGCAAGGAGGGGGACGAGGGAGTCCGTGCTTCCCAGAAAGGCTTGAAGCCCTGGTGCGCTTACTGGGAAATGTGCCCAGGCAGCCTGGTGCCTTGTTGGCAGATTCTGAAATGGGGCCCCCAGGTCCCCTGGGAAACAGCAGGATGGGAGTCGACCTTCCCACACACACCCCTGCATTTCTCAGCCCCTCGGGCATTCCAGGTACAGAGCAGACAGAAAGAAAGTGCCAGGTTGCTGGGCTCTTGAGGAGTGAGCCCAAGCCCGTAATATGCAGGGACCTCGGGTCAGAACCAGGTTCTCTGTGACCTCAGAGGTGCTTCCAGGACCCCCTCCAGGAGCTGTGGAGTTCTCAAGGGGTGGCCTGGTAGAGACATGGAGAGCCACATAGTAAATCAGGAGACTGGGATCCAGCCCAGTTCACCAGTTCTCTTCTGTGAGGCCCAGAGCAAGTCTTTTCTCTTCCCAGAGCCACAGAGTCCTCCAGACTGCCCCCAGAATCAAACCTCCTCCTAGGGCCACTGGGAGGGCACAGTTGTCTTGAGCAGGACCCGCGTCTGTAGACCAAAGCACTGGCTGGCTGGGCCATAGGCTGCTGACGCCCTCTCAGAGTGGTGTTGCTCTGGGGCTCTCCCTCGTACCCCCACACAGGGTCTTTGCTTACACTCATGGCCAGCTATGGAGCTCACTCAGGTCCTGTCCCCAGAAGTGGTGACGCTGCAGTGCATGGGACACCTGAGTGGAACCTGGTTTATTTCCAGGGGATTCTCCAGGCTCTAGAAACCTTCCTGAGTAGGGAGAGGGTGGGAGGGCTGACTTCAGAGGCAGGGGCTGCCAATGGGTAGCATGTTAGCTTCCTGTTGCTGCCATAGCAAATTGCTATTACTTAAGTGGCTTGAAACAACACAAATTGCCTGTTTAAGGTTCTTGAGGTCAGAAGTCTGAAATGGATTTCGCTGGGCTAAAAACAAGGTCCCTGGGGGCTAGGGAGATGGCTCAGTGGAATAAGTGCTTCCCTGGCAAGCCCAAGGGCCTGAGTTC
>NDGN010164656.1:0-12912 GCA_002564285.1 Tympanoctomys barrerae
CATTTGGAGGTTCCTTGTATGGTTTGGAGGTCACCCACCCGAGACCAGTTTTTCTCCCTGTATTAAAATGATGACATTAACAAGAGTTTCCATGATTCAGTAGGGCGGAAGCCATCCCTGCAGCCAAGGAGTCTCTCACAGTCAGTGAAGATAACCAGGCAGGCACACATCTACGACTGCCCCAGAGCCACTTGCACTGGAACCCAGCTTGCACTGGAACAGTGGGAAGTAGTGAAGGTGTCCCTTGTCTGGGTTCAGCATCTCCACGCAGATTGCGGGGACTCACTGGGAGTAACCCGGGCTCATCCCACACGGACACCTTCTGCAATCAGGCTGCACTCTTCTGTCCTCTATACAAGAGCCACAACTAATGGCAGAAAATACATTATGCGTAGCCATACTCACATGCGAGGCCCTCCTATTTTACCCTGTTCATAAAACAGGCTGCTTCATTTATGCGGCCACAACAGTATTAACTGCAACTGCCACAGATCCAAATATAGAAAACACTTGGAGGCTTTTCAGCGACACATTGGAGACTTTGCAGATTATAAATGAGGATTTCTCTCCATGCTGGGCTGTGGCTGCCTTTGTCCTGGGAGATTTGTTTCTCCCAGTCAACACTTGCTACTGGCTAAAGAACAAGACAGATGCTGAGGGAATAGGGTCCCTGAGAGTTCGTGGCAGAACGTGACTCTCGTGCCGTGGAATTCTGATCAGTCACAGAGCCTGGATGTACCTCCCAATGTGTCAGCTGCCCCAAAGGAAATCAGCAGAAAAAAAACTATTTTTCTTTTTTACAGAAAGTCCTGGGTCCAGGGTTATAGCTTGGTGGCACAGCACCTGCCTGACAAGTGTGAGCACCTGAGTTCAAGTCCTGGTACTTACACACAAATAAAGAAAGCTCTAGGATTTTGCTTAAATCTCAGTAGACTTCAATAGAGGCCTGCAAATGCAACAGAAGAAATAAAAGATGCTGGGGGATTCTTAGGAGCAGAGCCCACAGCATTCCTCTGCAAAACCTATTACCAAGTATCAGCTACACAAAAGCTAACATCATTGCTTGGCTTATACAGTGGAACTGTGATCCAAAACTAACTACATGTGCGTCTGCAATTGTCACCAAGCTACCATGTTGCCGATAGATCCAGAAAGGGTGATTGATATAATTCACTTATTTGATTCCCCAACTATCTATAAACTGGAAATGATAAAATTAAACCCAGTAAGATTTAGATCAATAAAGACTTTTAAGAAAACATATTTTGCTTTTCTATTATTACTAACTTTAAGATAAATAAGGGGCTGGCCAGATAGCTCAGTGGATTAAAGTGCCTGGTTAGGCAGATGCAGGGGCTGGGGGGTTGATCCTAGGCCTGCCATGCTGGCCCAGCCCCCAGGATGCGCTGAGAGGAGGATTGAGACTAGGTGTGGTGGCGCTTGCCTATAATCCCAGCATTTGGGAAGCTGAAAAACAGGAAGGATCACCACAAGTCCAATCTGTGTAGTGAGACCCTATAGACCCTGTAATAAATATATTTTAAAAAGATAAATAAGACTACCAATAATGCAGGGAAGGATAAGTAATTCTCTAAATCCAAGAAAATGAATATGAATTTACAATCAGGAAAATGATAAGGAGTAAGAGACATTTTCAAAATCTTTTAAGGTATTCATTTGGACTTTGAGACAATTGTAACATTGAGCACTTAGTAATGGCATCAATGAGTGTATCAACTTAAATTCTTCCCCCATCAAATTCCTGTAAATGTAAGACAGCAGGATTAGCAACTCAAATATGGTACAGTTGCGATTATAATCTAACATTGGCTGAACGCCATGGCTGTAATGAGTATAGCACTTGCAGATCCTGCAGTAAGAGAAGGAAGCTTTCTCTCTTTTCTTCATTTTGGGGTCCCAAGGGCACATCTTAGGCATGCTTCCCTTGCAAATAGTTGAAGCCATGCACCTGAGGTGTAGTTACAAATCTAGGAGAAATGTTATTCCACCCTGCCCCATGGAAATGGCGCATCATGAGACTCTGAAATATTTTCCTCTGATTTTTGAAAGCCAGCATTCAGGGAATCCTTAGAAGTTACATATTGCAACCGTTAGCACCTCTGTCTGCCTGTCTCTCTGCATGACTAAGTAAATCAGAGGCTTCCACAGACCTGAAACTGTCACGGAGGAGTTACATAAGAAATACATTTCTATGTTATTGGGCCATTACACAGTTTGGGGCTGCTTTATTGTTACAGCCAGGATTTCTTAACTGCCATGCTAAGCCCCTTTCCATAGAGAAGAGAAAGACGGTGTTCCGGTTAGAATTTATACAGACCAAGGCCAGTTCCAATAACAGGACTTGCTCATGCCTTCTTGAGGCTTTATTTGAGAGGCAAGTCACTACCTGTTATTTAAATTGCAACGTGGCTAATAAAGAACCTAAGGAATAGAAACATCCTGTAAGCCTTCTCATGGTCATTTAGCTGGGCAGCAGTAGATGAAGGTGTAACATCGTGTAGGCTGCTATAGAAGCAGAAGCTGTGGGCTGAGAATCTGCAGTTAAGACAAAAATGTGCAGCCAGACCAAGCTCTGAGTCAGATAAACTGGAGTGTGACTGTGGCACTGGAATGTCCTAGATGCAGGAGATGCTTATTTATGTTCCTCTGAGCTTAAGGCTCTTAAGCTCCTAAATGAGGACAGTATTACCTGACTCATCATGTTGCCCTGAGGATTGAATCAGATCAATGCGAAGCTACTCTAACAAGTCCAGCAGATGTTCATTAGGATTGGAATAATTGTTGTTCTCTAATCTATAACTCCCACATGCCCACATGACTATGTGTCCATGCCCAGACAGTCCCGATCTGCAGATTTCAATTCTTTATATCCAAAATGAAAAGATAGCTCTATGGCACACGTAGGGCCTCTTTCTAACCTTTACTTGCTACAAGAGGAGATAGCTGGGCTTTCAAGTTATGCCTTCATTTACTACTAACCAGGTGAATGACTGCTAAAAGTTTTAAATGACTTCTTTATGACTTAAACCCTTTATTAGCTACGTTGCAATTTAAATAACACGTGTTTTGTTTGCCTCACAGAAAGGCTTTAATAAATTGCAAACAGGTTCTGCAAAGTCAATTAATTGCTACACAAAATATATAGCAACATCGTTATTACTGTTTCTTCTCTGTAAGTCCTGATTAGTAACTAGCTTTGGTCCATTAAACTAAACACTACCTGCTATTAATAATGTGGTCCTGGCTTTGGAGAAACAATCCTTTGTCTTTCTTAAATCTCTTTCCATACTGACTTTGCACAAAAGATTCAGCCTCTTGCTGGATGTGTCCTTTCAATTTTGTCTATGTAAACTTTCTTTGTGTTTATTCTCTAGTAAAAGATCCAAAGCTTTTTAAAAAGACATATGTGTTCACTAACTTTCTTTTTCTTTCCTCTGGAAGCCCTCTGACTAACAAAGCAAAACTAATCTCTAACATAAATTCAGATATGCATTTACTATTACCTGAGATTAGCTAATCCCTCAGGGGTCTTCACTCCAAACATTCCACTCAAAGTTTAACATATCATATGTCACTGTCCAAATTCTATGAGAATTATAAAATCCCTGAGGCAGGAGAACTTATTCAGAAATGATATTTTTGAAGATTAGTTCTGGAGGGGCAGCACCATCATGTCATTCCTGGCCTGGCTTTTGATGAGCGCCATGCGCTGTCTCATAGCCAATGACAGAAAGGCAGAGTGGAAAGCAGACACATATGAAAAAGAAGTCACCTAGCAAAAAAGATCCAAAAGAAAGTTCCAGGTTTATAGTAACTAACCCATTGTTTCAGAGCTCCAATAACCCATTCACGAGAGTGGAGTCACCAGGGCATAATTACTTGCAAGAAGACAAATATGTACCAACATTGGTACACAGGGACCAAAGCTTATCATGAGTTTAGGTGGAGAAAAGCCATATTCAGATTATAGCACCGTATTTCTTTGTATGTACCAAACTGAATCTCTATTACTCCTTCTTTACTGCGACCCCCATAATCAATAAATTAAATCTCAAATTTTTATACTAGCTCGCAAAGCTTTTATGGTTGTGTCTTTCCATCTTGTTGACTTCATCAGCCATCAATCTTTTTAACCCAGGATAGCCACCCTGGCCTCCTGGCTCTTCCTCAAGCACGTAAGCCATTGTCTCACCTTTGCCTCTGCTGGTCTTTCTGCCTAGAATACTCTCTCGCATGTCTCTCTGGCCTCATCTCTCAGCCTTCTTAGCTCTTTACTGGTACCTTGTCTGTTCCAGAAATAGCTACACTGCAAGTTAAACAAAATGTGTTAATTCAATCTTTTCTGTTCCCACAATATAGAAAACCATGATCATCCTAGCTCCTCCTACTCCAAATATTTCCTATCCTTTCATGCAAATTTTTTCTCATCTTACTTACTGCCATCTAACAGCCTTTATTCTTTAATCTACATGTTTGATCTTTTGTCCCCATTCACTAAAACCCAAGCACAAAGACAGAGAGGAAGCTGGAAGTTAGCGTTCTGGGTATTTGCTGAATGAAAGGGAAGAAAGAGGAAGGAAGGAAGATGCGTGGGCAGATCCTCTCTGGACATGGTTTAGACTTCCGCCCCATGATTGTTTTGTTTGTGCAGTCACCATCGTGGCTGTTTCCTGCGTGCTCTACCTGGATGAAGGCAGCCGTGCCTGTTTGCTGGGCTCTCGGTCCCTGCCTTCGATAACCCCCAGCATTTCAGGCTAATCTTAAAACTATTCACCCAGAAAGGCAATCCGCTTCAACACAGTAGTTGTTCTATTTAGACAACATCCAAAGCTTAAGCTCATTTAGCATGTTTAACCCATGACTCTCCAGATTTGCATCCAGTTATACAAGCAAAACTCTAGTTGGTCAAATCCTGAGCAACAAGCAGCTTCAAATTCCTACAGTGTACACCAATTAAACTTTTACTGCTATTACCCTGAACATCTTAAAAGCTTGAACTAGGTCATATTTATTCCAGACTTGAATGTTTGATGATTCTGTCATTTTATGTGATATCTTCATATTCTAGTATTTAAAATGACCCTCTTAAAACCTTTAAAACTAGACTTTCAAAGCATAATCACTCATCTCACTTTCAGGACCACTGTGCCTTTATGTATCAAAAATTCTAAGCACAAAACATTTTAACTCTATGAAGTAGTTACCTTTAAGTATCCATTTATCCCATAAGCAATTTCATTTCATGCTCACATCCTGAGAAGTATTTTTTTTTAAAACCCAAATGCAATTTTGGATTTTACCAAGAAGTTCTCTGTCCTGTCTTTCAGTTCCTATAGTGTTTACCGGCTCTACCAACTTATTTAACTCTGACACCTCTTCTCTTTTAAAGTATTCTGTGTCTTACTATAATTTCTCTTTCCATCAAATAGAAAGAATTTTTGAATTTCCACTTATTAATAATTTGCTATGTGTCAGGTCTTCTGACAAGTGCTTTATATTTGCTACTTTATTTGATCTTCAGAATGTTTTTGAGATAACACGAATTACCCAACTTTTACAGAAAACGGAAGCACAGATTTTCTTTCTTTCTTTTTTTGTGTGTGTGTTCATAGTTTCACTATGCAGCTCTGACTCATAGTGATCCTCCTGTTTTCTGCCTCTCCAGTGCTGGGATTATAGGCATCCATCACCATGCCCAGATTCCATTGCCCTCTCTACGCAACTGCCGGCATGACCGGCACAACATGCAGTGCAAGGGATTGAACTCTAGGCCCTGCAGTTGCCTAAGCAAGCACTTAGTCCACTGAGATATCTCACTGGCCCTAAGGAAGCATAGATTTTTAAATAATATACCCATGGTGGGTCACCTGCATAATGCTAGAAAAGGGATTTAAACCAAGGACTACTTCACTTCCAAATTTATATCAATAGCCCTTACACCTTACAGATTCCTGCCCATTGGAGAGGAGAAAGGAACTGCTCTTCAGTCAGTGCCCAAGGCAATCTCCATGGAAGACCAACAGCTGACTTGACTCATTTTTATCAACAGGTTTTCAGCTGAAAGTATAGAGTGAAAATTTCCAGCAGTTGTGCCACAGTAGAGGCAGCGTGGCCACACTGGTTTGATCTTCACAGCCCCACAGGGACTTGAGATTCCAAATTCTTCTTTGGAACATTGCACAGGTTGAGCCTTGGAGAAATTGCTTATCAGGAATAACCACTGAACTCTCTTCCCTTTGTCACCAAGTAAGCTATTTATTTAGGGATTTGGGAATCAATAAAATGATAGTGGCCAGAAAGGAGAAGTTCTTTTCCATGCACCAAGAGAACTGGGTGCATGTCACAACGGAGGTTTTTTTTTTTTTTGTAATGTTTCAAAAGGGTCCCTTTTTAAAAATGACCTTTCTGTACCCCTGTGTCTTTTCTGTTTGAGTAATTTTCATCCACTGTTTCTCCTATGGCTTCCCATGAGTTTGGGTGAGAAGCACTTCCAGAAAGGAGAGAAGCCATAGTCACAGAAGCCCATAGTCATTTGTACCAGAGGTCATATGCCAAAGCCCATGTGTTAAAATGACGCAAGTGTCTAAAGTATCATTAAAAACAAAAGAGGAAAGAGTCACGATTTCTTAAATGACTTGCATCAACATGAGAATGTGACAGGAATGAAAGATTATCTTTCAGAGATGAGCACCTGGCTTCCTAAGGCCTCTCCACAGGAAGCTACGGCTTCTGCTAAGGATTCTGTCACGTGCAACAATACCATGCCATGAAGAACACACACACCTAACTCCCGGCTACAACACTGGCAAAGGAACGGATGCACTGAAAATCAGCCCTCAACAAAGTAGGACAGAGAAGAGCACTATAAAAAGAAGTTTCCCAATGCCTATGGCAGGAAAAGAAAACTGCTCAAGTTGCTAGGTCAGATCTATTCTTGGGAGTTGACATCAAGAGTTAGACTCAAGCAGATTTCCCTCTGGCAAGAAGCAGCCCCCGCATGCCCCTGGCTTTGTCTAGAACACAGAGTTAAGTTTAAAAATTGAAGGGGAAGCCAACATTAAGAATCTGAAGATATTGCACACACTTTCTAGAATCTTAGAATCTCATTGTATAAAGGGGATGAAGGCTCAACCAAGCAGCCACGTGACAAACTGACAGGGAGGGGTGGTGTAGCTGCCACCTTCACACGGTGCCTGGACAGTTTATTCATTCAACAGCATAAGCATCTGAGCTGTGACACCTGACAGGGGCAACACGATGTGTTAACTTTTGCACACAACTGCCGTCATATTATTTTTAGCGCATGACTCCATCACGAACAATTCAATACACCGAAGATACACAAAAGTTAAAATTAAAAGCCTTAAGGCAAATATTTCAATTAACAATTTAAATCAACAGTGATAATTAAGACTGCATTAATTTAACTCAAGTGCTTTCTATAAATATATTATTATTTGCAATCTGCAAAACAATGTAATAAGTTTAATTGAACTTAGCAAATCTTGCTTTCATATTCTCTATATTTCAGTGTTAACCATGTGATATTATTCAGACAAACATTTGCAATGAAAGCAACGTAAAGATTACTAGGGTAGTAAATCCTGATATTTCTATGGTAATTAATAAAACAGAAGCTCTAATATGTAACTACTAGTACCAGAAGAACTTTTTTAGTTCCTATCTATCTATCTACCCACTTACCTACCTACCTATCATCTATCAGCTAGCAAAGCTGCGAAAGAACAGCAAAAATATAGTCAAGATGACAGGATAATTTGGCAATTTTTTTTCAAATTATTATGTCACCAATGCTACATGTTACACCATGTACCCCCCCCCCCGCAATGCCTCCTTTGCATAAGAGAAGCTCTGTATTATTTTTAGAAAAAAAAATAATACCCTTATTGGAGGTGACTATCGGCATTGAGCTTCCCTTTCCAATCATCAAATATTTTTTCACAGATTAATCTTTCCTGTTGTGCTGACTACAACTCACCACGTAAAGTGGTGCTAGACAGTGGAGAACTGCGGACCCAAACCTCATTGAACAGCAGGGAGAGACTGACTGGTGGGGACAAGAAGCTCTTCTGTGGCTGCCTGGGGTCCCAGCCACAGCTGACTGTGGCTCGATGGCTTAATAATCCTCTCAGTGTCCAGTGGCCTTGAGTGATTGCTTTGTGGAAGCATGCAAGAGCTACGAAGGACACTTTCTTCCTCGAAAGTGACCACAGATGCTTTTCACGCATATCCTGTCACTCATCTACCAAGCCCCTGCTCCGGGACAGGTGATGAGCTCAGGGGTGTGAGGGAGAGGCACACAGATGGGCTTCAGTGACTTTTCTGCTTTATAGTTATTACTTTCAGACAACTTTAGGACGCATCCCATGCCTTTATCTTTCTCTTAAGGAACTACGTTGGAAGTGTATAAGGGCATGCCCTCTCCATGGGATGGATGCTCTGGGGATGCACAGGACAGCTGGGCAGGACCTCCTGGGTCTGGTCCAGGCAACTCTGGTTTGGTGCTATCCCTGCTTCAGACTCCTGGCATCTCTTTTCCTTCTCTGTCTCTCAGACTTGCTGCTGGGGGCCTATTTGCATCTGAAGTTGCTTCCTGTACTCCTGGGCTAGATCAGAGCATCTTTCAAAATTCTCCTTCGCTTCACAGTTAAGCTCTTGAAGAGCTTCATTGATGTGTTCCTGTTTCATGGCACATTCTTCCCATTCCTTGGCTTTGTGTTGTAGCTTTCCTTGAACTTGGAGGTCTCTTGTACACATGGCTTCATTCAGGAGCTGTTTCCTTGCCCCCTTTTCAAGTTTCAGCTTCTTGTCCTTCTTAGCCAATTTCTTTTGCTTCTTTTCTGTAATATTCTATCAAATTTTTTTCCCTGGGCTTTTTCTTCCTCATGTTGGTGTACGAAATATTTGAGATATATAAATATTTTTGACTGGCTATAGACTTTGAGGTTTTTCATTCACATTTTCCCCATCTTTAAAACCACAGCAATGAAAAATACAGATAATTCATCTTATCTTATGGATATTTCTATCTATTAGACTATAGACATTTTTGTCTGTTAGTCTATAAACACTTCCCTCTCAAATGAGAAATGTACTGCTACTTCTGGTACTAGGTGGATATAAGTATTATTTTCTTTTCCCTTTGCTATAAGAGATAGAAATTTGAAAAAGACCTGCCCCTACCTCTGGGGAGTTCTTATTTCTCAAAGAGGATAGACATATACTAAATTAAAATATCAGACTATATTATAATAAATTTGAACCTCAAGTATCTTAAATATAAATCTGAAACTGTAATGTCACCCCCTCAAATAACAGAGTACAGTCCTTCTATGACCTCTTCCCTGATAATATGAATCCAATATGAAGTGACCTTTAAGTGCCCACTCACATCCTCTGCTTAGCCCTTTTCCCCAAACACAGGTGGGATGAAAAGCTTATTTTCTGAAGAGGTGAAGAAAGAAGACAGGACAAGCCCAGCTTTAAACAGGAAATGGTCTTCCTTCTGGAGCAAGAATGGGTCTAAGGGGCCCCATGTTCCTTTAGTTCATTCTTCTGGGCCTATTTAAAGCAAATACCCACCAACCCACTAGGACATATCTGCAACAGCCCCCTCTTCCAGCAATGGCACAGGAGCAGAGGCGTTGTCGGTGCGCTCTACAGGTGCAATGGCAGCTGTCGCATGCGGGGATCGCATGGCCATGGGATCCCCACCGATTTAGATCCCAGAGTTGGCTCACACAGACAGGCTCATTTCGATGACTTCTTCAGGCTCATTCTGATGGAATCTTACATTTAACACAATACACAATTTTAGGTACATTCTCTGAATCACGGGTTCTACTGCACTTAGGTATTCATAGGAGGTTAGAACTGCACTACAGCTCCTTAAGCTGTGTCCTTCTTACCTTTACATTTATCCAATAAGATACCCTTGGTTTGCCAGCCTGAAGGCATCTGTGGCTTAAATCCACATTGGTTATGAAATCTTTGCTGTCCTGACCATCCTGCTGGAATATTCTGAACAGACACAATCAGGCTCTATTATTTAATTCTGAGCCCAAACATCAGTCTTCAAGACTCTCCTTGGCCACCATTCCCGTAGTAGCTTCAACTTCTCACTGTCCTGCCTCCTTTTATTCACAGTAAAATCAGTATCTGATATACTCTGGTATATGTGTGTGTTTGCTGTCATCCACCATCTGAGAAAAAGTGAACCCAGCATGTCAGGAGCCATGTCAATGCTTGGTGGAACACTTCTTGGGGTAAGTGTACAGAACCAAGTAAAGCAAATAAAAATAGCCAAGTAGTAACATTGTCCCATAAGAGTAAAGATAAGAAAGTTGCAGGTATTAAACTGAATACTTTTGATGGAATATACTGAAGATAATCTCTCAGTCACAAAAGTGCTAAGAGAGCTGGATGTGGTGGTGCACACCTGCAATCCCAATACTCGGGAGGCTGAGGCAGGAGGATCATCTCAAGTTTGAGGCCAGCCTGGGAATAAAGTGAGTCCAGGTCAGCCAAAACTACACAGGGAGACGTTGTCTCAAAAAACAAATAATAGTGCTAATAACAACAAGTAGCATTCATTGTGTATCCTGCCACTCTTCTCTGAGTGCATTACACATGTTAACTCACTTACTTGTGCCATAAAAATGACAATAATATGGGAGGACACATGGGCTCCGAGAAGTAGGGAGGACTGAGCCCTCCCAGGAGCAAACACACAGCAATACAGTCCCTCAATTTCGTCTAGGTTCATCTCCCAACAAAAGGCTATAGTTTAGCACAATCAGAGAATATGTGAGGAAGGAAAGACCAATTACACAAGAAAGAACTCTACTGAGCGTGCCTTCACTGTTTTTCACAATTCATGTAGAGGGCAAATTTGGCCAGTTGTGCTTTACAAAAACGCTTACAAATTCCCTGCTGCACATCTAAATTGCATTTGGATTCTGCTCTCCACTCCACCGTGGTTATTTATGGTGTTTATTGAACACAGGCATTATTCGCTGGCTCTCTGCACATTTATAAATACAGTGCCTAAGAGACATCCATTATGGTTTATGACCTATAATTGGAAGTAAGGTGTGTCTGGTCATGCATTTGCTAATGTCACTAACTCCCTCCAAGTCCTCCTCGACTGCTTGTGGGCTGGAGAGCTTTTGCCGTTCAACAAAATTACTCAAAATGTGAATTAGGCTTCAGCCTCTAGACTTTGAATGGGGTTTTCAGTGTAGAAATTATCACTGTCTATATGAATTCATGGCCTCAGTTAATAGAAAAACAGAGATCAACAATATAATTGGGGGGCACTGGGGAGATAGCTCGGCAGTCTAAGCACCTGCCGGGAAAGTGCAGGGACCTGTGTTTGATCCCCACTGCCGCATGCAGTGACAGCCCCAGGGCAAGTGCACTGAGCAGACCACCGAAACTGGGCATGGTGGTGCATGCCTGTAATCCCAGCACTGGGGAGGTTGAGACAGGAGGATCACTATGAGTCAGAGGGAGACCCTGTACCAAATAAATAAATAAATGATTTTAAAAACAATTTTAAATAAAAACAATATAATCAGGAGTTTGGGAATCTTCAGCAGTTTCGGAATTAATCATCTATTTGCTTGTTGCTTTATGTCAACAATCTACATTGTCTGAAATTATAAGGTTTGTCACTGTGTTGGGATGAAATGATAAATTCAGGCAACTTTGTTATTTATTTACCTTTAAAAAATTATTTGGTATAGTGTCTCTCTATGCAGCTTGGACTCTATGATCTTCCTGTTTCAACTTTCCCACCTCTAGAACTACAGTTTTGTGCCACCATGCATGGACTTGGTGGCCGGTTCAGTGTGCCCTGGAGTGGAGACAGCATGGCTTGTGGTGCTGGGTATCAAACCCGGGTCCCTGAGCTTGCCTAAGCAGGCACTTAGTCTGCTGAGCTATTACTAGAGATTTTATTTAAATTTCCTGATTAGTATTCAGACATCATTCTATGTGTACACTGTTTTGTTTTTTTCTGGTGCCGATGATCAGAGTCTGGATCTTGCCTGGCCAGGCAGGTACTTATGCTGCTAAGTTGTCTTCCCAACCTTCACACTGATTTTTCTTATTTCCATAATTATGTTCATAATTTTTTCTCTCCTTGCTTTCCTTCTTGTAAAGTTCTTGAAGTTATTTATATATTCTAAAAGTCTTTCTAGGCATGTGTAATATATTTTTCACCTTATAAAAGGTGCAGAGTTAGGGGATTTCTTTGATGAAGATAATTTATGCAAATTTAGAAAATTTTCATTGTATTATGTTTTCTAAGGAGTTGCAAATTTCCCATTAAATATGATGTTTGCCACCAGTTTTCTGAAGAGGTTCAGTTACTTATTTCCTAAGATTTTTTCCTTAACAATGAATGAATCTTCACAAGCTTTTGCACCTTAAGAAGATCATGCATATTACTTTCTTTATGTAATGAAATGTACGGGCTTGCCTTACCATGCACAGTATAAGATGTCCTTGAGTTTCCTGTGTAAAAGCAGCTTGTTCATGGTATTCAGGTTGTTTTGCTAATATTTAGCCAGATAATTTTCAGTATAAAATTAACAGCGTCAACTGGTCTGTTGAAAGGAATACTGATTCTTAAATAACATTTTCATCTTCTTAATTTTTTGATAAGTTTTGCATGCTCATATCTGGTAATCTGAACAACTCATTTGAAGACAGCAATATGCAGCACAACAACCATAGTTGAATTCCTGTCATCTTGTTTCATGAAATTCTGTATCATTTCTAATGTTTTTTATCATTTATTTATATTTTAGGAAAGGGTCTACAGGGTGTTCAGGGTCTCACTACTAGATTGGACTCGTAGTGATC
>NDGN010164775.1:0-10586 GCA_002564285.1 Tympanoctomys barrerae
CAAAAAAACAAAAAACAAAAAACAAAAAACCTCACTGAAAGAATCACCAGGCATTTCAGGTTGCCAGAGGAATGAGCAGTTTAGGTTTCCCTGGTATTTGGACCTTTGGTCCATTGCTGCACTCTGATGGGCACCGCTCCCTAGAACACAACCCAAGTAACGCTTTGGCTGCCCTGGAGTACTTTGTCCACTACATTCTGGAGTGACCTCTCTGTGATGTCCCACAGGATCAAAATGCTTTCCTCTAATGTAGAATTAGATTTAGAAATAGTCCTGCCTTTCTACCAGAAGTGATTTGGTTTTGTGAACTTTGTAACTTATTATTTCTGGGTTTTCTAGTTTGCTTGTTTTGCTTTGGCCCTAACAAGAGGGAAGTCAAGTTTGGTGCTACTTGGTTTAGCCTTCAGAGGGCTGTAGCTTCTCCGCCATTATTTGCTTGCATTACGACTTCTTAAATTTCTTTCTCTCTCTTTGTTTTATTTTAAAGAATACATTTTCAATACTTCCTTTTGCTCTACAGGAGGAATCACTGTAAAGTGTTTAAATTTTCATAGCAATTATGAAAGATATTGAAATATTTAAATGTAATCCCAAGTACCCATATGATATAAAGGAAAACATCTAAAATAACATTGCTGATATAGATGGAATCTTTCTAAATGAATGTGGTTGTATTTATTTCCCACTTTAAAAGTCTTCAGCATGTACTATGCTGAATTGTGAATAACCTGGAGAAAGTTAAGCGTCCTAAATAGGATTAGAGAATGGAGGATTGACTGTAGTTGAGCAGACTAGTCTCCTAAGGAAGGGGTGCATTTATTACATGCCACGCCTTGGATGGAATTATACAAATACTAACAGGAAGCCTCTGAGTTATGAAATGTAAAATAATAGGCAGAGCTGGTCATTTTAAAGTACAGGGGAAAAGTGAGAGGAGAAAATTATCTACTAAAGATTTGTGAATCTGCATAAAACAACTGTGATGAAAAAATGTTTAGTAGCGCAATATTTTATGATGCTTTATTTTCACACAGAAATGTTTTCTAGCTTCTTTCTGTTTGCTGCAAGCAAAAGCTATGAAAATAAACTAGATGAATGATATGATATTTTGGAAGTGTTAAGAAAGTTAATAGCATTTCAGTTTAACCACTTTATCTCTCTGCTCTCCCAAATATGTACATTTTTATAGATAGAAAGATAAGTATAATAGGAGCCTGCAAAAGTATTTTCTTCCTATTTTTATGACCAGATTTCAGCTTTAAAAAGTGAATGAAATCACATGAATGAATTTATTTGTACCAATTACTTTATATTCAATGCATACTAATAGGATTTTTTTCAAAGTCTATTCATACAATGAACATAACTTATATTTTGTTGGCCCCTTCATATTAATTGTTCCTTATGCATTGATGTTTCTTTTCCCTCTATGTATTATAATCCATCATAATCTTACTATTTCCCTAGAGAACACGCACATCCTTTTTTTCTGTGCTTATACTGTTTGCTCAGGGAAAAGATAATCTAAGAATACCTCTAACTTGTCTTACAAGTCAAAAATGGTGTTTTAGGGGTCAGGGAGATAGCTCAGTGGAAGAAGTGCTTGCCTGGAAAGTGCAAGATCCTAAATTCAATCCCTCATACCACAAAAAAATGGTGCTTTAATTTTTCTATTAAAATACAATTTCATCCCATTACCTCTCTACCATCAAAGGAGCCCCAGTGAGCTCCAGTAAGGCTTGATGAGTTACCATGGAGGGAGATACCCCACCCACAATGCCTCTGACCTCAAGAAAACCCAGTGTGGAGCAACTCTGGGGGTCTGGCCAACACTCCTCCATTAGCAATGGGCAGCCAACATGGGAACTGCCTGGAACAAGGCAACAAGCTGGTCAGAAGGAACTTGTGGTAAATAAAGTCTAACAAGGGAAACATTTTGTATAGAAACTCCTAAGTTACAATTGGTTCTGTTGTGTACCCATAAATTTTGCTCCTATAGTCTAAAGTACAAAGTCAATTGTTACCACAGTGTATCTGTTTCTAAATTGTACTTATTGTTAATTGTACTACTGTAGCTAGGATGTCATAGCTACTATAATCAGTTATTCTCATTTGTGTACCTATATTGGGAAGCTTTGTGGTAATGACATCACCACAGCCCTTCACCAAATGATTGGCTACTGAACCAAAGAGAAATCATCTTCACATTCTCAATTAACTGGGAAGGTAGGACCTCAGGACAGATGCAAAGCAGGAATTTCATATACACAGAAGACATATCTGAAGCAGAGACTTTCCCTGAGAGGCCTTGATACCAATGATATAGCTGCCTACTATCAAAACTCATTAAGATTATCAAAGAAAATAAAATTTTAAAGTTTTGAAATAGATATGTCAGGATGAAGGAGGAAAATGCAATCTCAGAGTTTATCCAATACAGAATAAGTCCAGGAAATATTAACATCGAGGGAATTGGAAGTTACTAACTTGAAATTATTGAAATGATAGCAACTAAGTAAAGAAACAATATCAAGAGGTTAATAAGTTAATCAGATCAGAAATTATTGTGTAAGTAAAAAAAGGAAATTACAATTAGCATATCTAAAGAAGAAATACATTAAAAAATAGAGAAATATTGAAAATAGAAACGTAGAATGTACAATGTTAGAATTAGAATATGTGAGACAAATTCAAAGAGATAACCAGGAAATTAAAATTTCCATTGAAAGTTGGCGAAACCACCTAAATGGACCTTATGATACACATTCATGAGCCAGTCAGATAGCTCAGCGGATTAAAGTGCCTACTTTGGTAAAGTGCAGGGACTGGGGTTCAATCTCCAGTGCCTCATGCTGTGCTGGTCCCACCACCAGGGCATGTTGAGCCAGCTATTCAGACTGGGCAAGGTGGCATGTGCCTGTTATCCCAGTGCTTGTGAGGCTGAAAACAGGAGGATCACTAAGTGTCCAATCAGTGTAGCAAGACTTTGTACACCCTGTACTGAATACATAAAAGAAAGATATACATTTAGGCCTTGAAAAGAGCATTGCAGCTACCTTTCATGAAATGAAAGATAACTTAAATATACCAATGAACCAGAAAATAACAATTCAACAGATGTAAGGTGATGAAAAGAAAAATAATGTAAGACTGACGGGTGTTAGTGAAAAAGCAACCGTCAACAAAGTATTTTCAGAAATTATAGTAGACAATTTCTCAAGTATGGGAAAGGATGCTGATGTACAATAAAAGAGGCATATAGAATTCCACTTATCTATGAACAATATAAATCTATACACAGACACATAATAATCAATATCCCTGAAATTCAGCACAAAAACAGACTACTAAAAGCTATTAGAGAAAAGAAACAGATCACTTATAATGGAAGGCCCATCAGAATCACAAGCAGATTTCTCAAAAACAAACATGAAGCCAAGAAGAGCTTAGAAAGAAGTATTTCAGGCCCTGGAAGAAAATAACTTCTCATCCAGATTGATGTACCCTGCATAACTTTCAATCTTAATGGAGAAAAATATATGCTGCACACAGGATGATCTCCAAAATAGACTAGATACTATTCCATAGAACATGCTTAAGTAAATGAAAGAGAATTTAAATAATCCCATGAATATGATCCGACTGTAAAGCAATTAAATTAGAAATTACTGACAAAAGAAACTGCAAAAACTCTGCAAACACTTGGAAATTAATAATGTCCTCCTAAAAAAAAATGGGTAAGAGATAAAATTAAAGAAACCAATGAAACAATGTTTACAATCAAATGAAAAGGCAGATATAACTTGCCTAAACCTGTAAGAAGCAATTAAAGCAGTACTCAGAGGGAAAGTGAGAGTGGTGAATTCTCATTTCAGGAAAACAGAGTGAGAACAAATAAAAAACTTAATGGTGCACCTCAAGCTTTGAGAAAAATAAGATTAAGTCAAGACCAAACCCAAAAGAAGGGAAGAAATGTTAAAGATCAGAGTATAAACTAATTCCACCAAGATGAAGAAAATAATACAAAAAATCCATGAATCAAAGAGTTGATTCTTTGAAATAATTCATAAAATTGATAAACCCTTAGCCTTATCAAAAAATGGAAAGGAAAAATTCAGATTCATGTAATGAGGAAGACAAACAGTGGAATCACTACTGATCATAGGGAAACTTAGAAAATCATCAATGCCTATTTTAAAAATTTTATACTCAGTGAAGAGAGAACTCTTCACTGGTTACAGCTATACTATTGAATTTCATTATTAAATCTCACAATCTTTTGGAGGACGTTTTGGGGCCATCCATGCAGAGCATCATGCCATCTGCAAATAAGGATAATTTAACTTTTTCCTTTGCTGTTCTTATTCCTTTTTTCTCTCTTATCTAAGTACTCAAGCTAATGATTCCAGAACTAGATTGAATAACAGTGGACATCTTTGTCTTGTTGCTGATTTTAAAGTGAAAATTTTCAGGTTTTGTCCATTTATTGTGATGTTGTTTGTTGATTTTTCATTGATGATTTTTATCAGATTCAATAAAACAATCTATTCCAATTTTCTGTATTTTTTATATGAGACATTACTATATTGGTTAGTATATATTGAATCATCCTTGCATTCCTTGGTTGAATCCTACTTGGTCATGCTGTATAATCTTCTTAATGATCTGCTGCATTCCACTTAATAGTATTTTATTGACAATTTTTACATCTATGTTCATTAGGGAGATTGGCCTGTTTTTCTCCTTTTTGGTTGGATCTTTCTTTGGTTTTCATATTAGGGTAATACTTTTTGTTGTTGCTGTTGATAGTAAGGATTGAATTTAGGACCTTTTACTTGCCAGGCAGGTGCTTATGCCACTGAGATATCACAGAGTAATACTTGCCTCCAGGAATGATTTAGAGAGAATTGTTTCCCTTTAAATGTTATTGAAGAGTTTGAGGAGTATTGACACTAAATCTCCAAATTTCTTATAGAATTCAACTGTGAAGCCATTAGAACCTAGGCTATACGTGGTTGGCAATTTTTAATTACATTTTCAATTTCATTGACTGATATTGGATTATTCATGATTTTTATGTCTTTTTGGTTAAGCTTTTATAATTTATATGCTTCTAGTAATATGTCCATGTATAAATTTTATGAATTTTAGGGATGTTTTCTGTGAAGCATGCTAATGGTGTTTTGATTGGGAGTGCATTAAATCTGTATAACAGTTTTGGAGTATGGCCATTTTCACAATGTTGATTCTTCCTACCTAGGAGCAAGGAATATCTTCCCACTTTCTGAAATCTTCTTCAATGTCCCAGAAAGTCCTCCAAAAGATTGTGAGATTTAATAATGAAATTCAATAGTATAGCTGTAACCAGAGTCAACACTCAAAAATCAATATCATTCTTGGATACAAATAACCAACTCATTGGACAGAAATTAGGGAAACCACACCTTTTACAATAGCATCCAAAGAAATTATCAAATACTCAGGAATCAACTTAACAAAGGAAGTAAAATATTTATACAGTGAAAATTATAGTACTCTACCAAAAGGCATTGAAGCAGATTTCAGAAAATGGGAAGATATTCCTTGCTCCTAGCTAGGAAGAATCAACATTGTGAAAATGGCCATACTCCAAAACAGTTATACAGATTTAATGCACTTCCAATCAAAACACCATTAGCATGCTTCACAGGAAAATCCCTAAAATTCATCTGGAACAACAGATCTAGAATAGCAAAATCAACCTAGGCAATAAAGGCAATAAAGGCAGGAGATATCTCAATCTCTGATTTGAAATTATAATGCACAGCTAATGTGGTAAAATCATCATGACTGGAAAACAAAACAAAAGACCTGATAGAAAATATTAGAAGATGCAGACACAAACACATTCAGCAAACTTATTTTTGACAAGAGGCCAAATACATTCACTGGATGAAAGGGATCCTCATTAACAAATGGTGCCAGCAAAGTGGGGGTTCCATAGAATAAAGGATAAAGTTAGATCTGTATCTATCACCACGTAGTAAACTAAAATCAAAATGGATCATATGTCTAAGTATTAAAACATAAATACTAAGTCTTTTTTGTTTGGTACCAGGGATTGAACTCAGGACCCTGCACTTGCCATGTAGGCACTTATTCCACCAATCTATCTCCCTGGCATAAATACTAAATCTGCTGGTGGAGAAAATAAGTAGAAATCTTTCTTTAGAGGTAAGCAGAAAATTCATGAACCAAAACCAAACAGCATGGGAAACATTTCAAAGAATCAACAACTGGAATCTTATCTTATTAAACAGTTTTTGAACTTTTAATATTTTATTAAAAGAAATAATCAACAAATTAAAAAAGAAAACTTATGTATTGGGAATAAACTTTAGCCACCTGCCCCTCCTATCTAGAATATACGAGGAACTAAATGCAATCAGATCACCAGAATTCAAAGGCATAATTCAAAAATGGGCACCTGAAATATATATGCGCTACTCAGATAAAAAAAATGGCAAATAAATATTTTTTTAAATGTTCAATATCACTGGTCATTCGAGAGACACACAATAAAACAACACTGAGATTCCGTTTCATTCCAGATAGTATTTAAGTGTAACCACAGTTTAATTATCTTTTCTAATTTGTCATTAGCCAATCTATCATCTAATTTCCTATTATCTAATTATCATTTTTATGTAGCATTTTTATAAGCAAAATATACTGCTGTTTGGGGTTGTTTTGGTGCTGGGAATCGAACTCAGGACCTTGTACAGTTCACTGTCTCTCAGTAATTGGGTCTTGGTGTCCCTACACCTCATGACTTGTTCCTTCAGCTCTCAGGTTTTTTGCTTCAATTTCAGCTTACCAGAGGGACTTTCCCTAACTACCCTATATAACTGCACTACCTCTTTTATAATCTTGTATTTGCTACTTAATTTGTATTTATGGATGTTTTCAGGATTTAACATCCAAGTTATTAGTTCATAACTAATAAATTATTGAATAATAAATTAGCTAACTTATTGGCTGTTTTCCTAAAGAAAAGAATATAACCTCCATGCCACAGGACTTTGCTCTGTCCACCGCCTAATGTCAGTGCTTATATCTCATAACTACTTCCTTTTTAGCGAATAATCTCCAACTTTCACGTGTGAGTATGAGGATTCAGAGTGTTGTGTTTACTGCCGCAGCCTTTATTACTGGTCATTGCTGGACTACGGCTTGAGTGCATGACATCTAAATTCAAAAAGAGCTTAACTTCTAACTTTGCCCCTCCAGGGTAAGCATTTATTACACTGATATACGACAATATAAATGCTGGTACTTATTATTTATTACATAGGTTTACCTCCCAAGAGACATCTGAATTCTTTCCCCAGGAATGTGTATCTTGGCCATCTTTCTAAGTATACCTTAACCTTAATTTTAGGGACTATAAGTTTATTACACTGGATGTTTTAGATGCCACAAAAATATTTCATGGAAAAGAGGTTCTTGTGCACCAGATCAATAGCTACTGCAATGTAGTACTCTTCAAATTAAATTTTCACACTGTATTTTGTAAGTAAGTGAAGTGCTGCTACAACTCTGACACTTAAATTATCAGTTCCAAATCATAGAATGTGCTTAAATTATTTACTTGATATTTTTCAAAACACTTTTATACAATTTCCTAGAACTTACATTTTAGAAGCCTTTTTTTTCCCTTTCATTTGAGCATTATTGTGAAGTAGAAGGTGAAAGGAAGACAAGAAAGAAAACGTTTATTTTTCTTAACTGTGGACTTTGCCCTCAATTACTTAGTTTTTATAATAAGATTTCCCTGCTCTAATCCCCCAGCCATTCAACCTGTAATTCAAATTGAAAGATCTGGAAATAAGCAACCGACAAACATAAATTGTAGCACAAACTAAAATTATTCAACATGGGTATGTAAGGCTTTGAGGGCAAAGATGTTTACTGAACTTTTGAATAAATTAATCAAATTAAAAATGGATGTGTTTTTTTCCCAAGGGGAGTTAGCCTATTTTATAAGCACAATGTTTTTTTAAAAGTTTACAAGAGCTGTTCAGGTCCATCCCAGAGAAATGTGGACAGACTGTCATCATAGCTTCTGTAATATGTCTAATTTTAGACACTTCTGTTAACATCAAAATATACTAGCCCTTTCTCAAAATCTTTCCTATCACAAAGTACATGTACAAATTTACTAGATTTCCTTTCATCAAGTCTCCCAATTTATACTAATTTCATACTTAACAAGGGAACTTTAGATTTCATTGTGGCTTCAAACATAGGTCTAATTAAAAGAAAAATGAAGGTGCTAATCACACGCAATTGAAGGCTTTCCCTCCATGGGATCAGGATGCATCATAGGAAATGCAGAAAGTGGTTTTAAAGTGGTGAGGAAAAGACTCACCATCTAAGGATGCACACAGGTCATGAATATGTTAATTAGTCATGTCACTGGAAACAGAAATTCTTACATTTAATTTACTAATTGACACTTTGCTGTGTATCTGGATTGTTTATATTTCCATTCTCACACCTAGATATTGACATGGTAAGTATGTGTGATTTATTGCCCTAGCAGGTCCAACAGTTATTACCATTTCTATCTACTAAGTAACTTTCAAATTGTGATCAAAGATACTTCTGAAAAAAAATCAAACTTGCACAGTTTTTAAAAGTCTACAGAGGAATTATCTGTGAAAAGGACAATTTTTTTAACATGACTACTAAGAAGACTGAGTATCTATAGACAAAAGAATATGTCAAAATTTATTAAGTAGCTAAATGCAAAAGCCAAACTCAGAAGATTGCTAGAAGAAAGCATGAAGACCGTTTCATGATTGTATTGTACAATGACTTATAGGACATGATGTCAATAGCACAGGTAACCAAGGCAAAAACTGACAAATAAGGAGATATCAAACTTAGAAACTTTCATTCATTAGTGGACAAAATAGTGGAATAGTAGAAAATAAATGTAAATAATACATTAAAATGTGAAGAACTCTTAGAGTACAGACATAAAAACAAATAATTAATGTAAAATGATCAAATAACTCAAATAGACATTTTTCTTATGAGCTGTGTCCCCCATTCTTTCATTTAATTTAATATAATTTTTTGTTTTAGTTTATCCTTTGAGATAAGGTCTTACTAAATTGCTAGATAGCCTGGGCTTTTCTCAGCTCAGTCTCCCAGAATACTGGCATTACACCTAGCTGCAAGTAAATATTTCTCCAAAGATGAACACAAAGGGCCAATGAAATATGGTCAAATGCTCATGTAACAATCATCAGAGATATACAAATGCAAACCACCTTAAGGGTGATCTTACGCTTACTGGGATGGTTATTGTCATAAAGAAACGATGACAAACAAGTATGTATATAAATGCAGACAAATATGAAAACTTGTACAATGTGGGTATGTCCTTAAAGAAGCTTTAAATATGTAATTGTCATACAGTCCATCAGCCCTATTTGTGAGTATACATCCACAAGAATTAAAAACAAGGGCGCAAGGGATAGTTCTACACCCATGTTGAGAAATATCATTTTCTATATTCAAGATGAAGAAACTAAAATGGCCATCGAAGGATGAATGGATAAATAAAGTGTAAGAAGCTATTTTGATTGGACACTATTTAGTCTTATAAAGGGTATAAAACTCTGCCAAATGCTATCTCAATGAAATAAGCCAATCACAAGTGAAAACATACGTCATGATTCCACTTATTTTGCTTGTTCAAAGTAGTCAAGTTTACATGACCTGGTGCTAAACTCTTATCATCTCAGTTGTCTTGGGGGTGAGACACAGATATCTCTATTTCAAGCTGAGTCTGGAAAACTCTGAGTATCAGCAAAATCCTGCCTTCAAAGGAAAAAGTCTCTAAATTCAATCTTTAGCACTGATGTAAGTAAACAAAAACAAAAACTAAACAACTGGTTTGGAATTGAAGCTTTCTCAATGAAAAGTTCCTGGGCTTCATCCCCAGTACCTCAAAAACAAAAAACAGAAAAACAAACAAACAAACAAACAAACAAAAATGAAACAAAAAGAAAAGAAAAAAAGTAAAAAAAAGAAAACTTACAAAATTAGAAATGATGAATCCAACTGGCAATGGATACAGTGATAAAAAGCACTTTTTTGCAAGGTTAGTAACATGCAAGCACCGACCAAATAGTTTAGCAGATTAAAGCACCTGCAAGCAGGCACAGGGGCCTGGGTTTCAATCCCCAGGCCTGCCATTCCGGCCTGGGCTCCGAGGCCCACTGAGATGGCAATTGAGATTGGGCATGGTGGTGTGTGCCTGTAATCCCAGTTCTTGGGAGTCTGTAAATAGGTAGATCACTATGAATCTGATCTAGTAGTGAGACCCTGAACACACCCTATAGCCCCTTCCCTAAAATTAAAATATAAAATTAATAACACATGACACAAGGTAGCCTAGCAACTAATAGCTGACCTTAACAGGACAAGATGTTTATCTCAGGACTGAGGTAGCTTATTTGCCTTAGATTCTGAGGCCTAGTCCCACCTACACACATTTGATCAATTTCCTAGCTTCCATGGCTCCCAACATA
>NDGN010165283.1:0-13370 GCA_002564285.1 Tympanoctomys barrerae
TAGCTCAGTTCTTTAAGTGGCTGCTTCAACAAAGCAGTCAGGCTCAGGTTTCTGTGGTTCAATCCCTACAACTCAAGCCAGCCAAACCTGCCCTGAAGGCATTCGGAGGAAAAAAAAAAAGAAATAATGGGTCAGAACAAAAAAGAAATCGATTTTAGGTAGAAAGTTCACTAATCAATCATCAAATGTAATTTTTCCCCCTGGAATACAGCAATTCTGCTTGCTTCCCAAGAAGGATGATTCAAAGTTCCTGTCTTTTTTTTTTTTTTTTTCTTTTTCTTTTCTTGTTTTTTTTTTTTTTTTTCTTCAGAACTGGGGATTGAACTCAGTCCCTTAGGCTAGCGCTTATTCTACTGAGTTATCTCTCCAGACTCACAGGGAGCTACAGAATTCTTTTTCTAAAGGATTTGACAGGGAATTTGGAATGTTCACTGATTTAGGCCCATGCTCCACCTTGGGTATTTTTTCTTTTGTATTACTTATTGGTTTCTTTGCCTGGATTTTGACTTCTTTCAATCTTTGCTCACTGCTCTTAGTTCGCTCATGCTGCACTTTTCTTTCTTCCTCAGCTGAATGCAAAATGTTCTTAAAATGATTTTCTTCTGTAGTGGTCTTAGCATCAGTAACTTTTTTTTTTTTTGCAATTTTAAAGGCTTATACAGAAACTTTTCATGTATCTATTTTTGTCTTCAGAAGAGGGTTTTCAGACAAGTCTGGCAATTGCTCTTTCAGTCACAGTAGAATCTGGCTTTTTGCAGATTTTTTTCAAAGTTCATATCATAACAAAGAGTAGATTTAGTTACTATATCACATTTCAATTCCTTCATGACATGGATTTCTTCAAGCAGTCATTGTACCCCCATCTTTAACTTTTTAACAGTGCATCTTCAGTAACCTTCAGCCTGCGAACACTCCTGACAGGTTTTCTGATGGTCAAAACTCATATTCTCTTCACTTGTCATCTTCACAACCTCATTATTGATACTGAGAGTTACTGGAGACTCCATAGTAGATCACAGAAGTGGAGCTGCCACTATTAGTCATCAACTGTTTCTATATTTTCAACATAACTATTAAGACAACACAGTTTATTTATATAAGGACTAAGTCATTTATTCTCATTCTTGGTGTAAATACTAAGACATAGAAGAATTTAATCTGACCCATTAGTCAGCTTAGTGAGTTAGATACATTCTTGATTTTCTAATAAGTACTAGCAGCAGATCAATCCAGTTGGCCTCAAAAAAAAGCAACTTAACAGATTTGGATCTAATGGAATTATGATGAAATATTTTATGTATTTCAAAGGCCGTAGTAGAAATAAAGGGTTAATTTCAACCACCCACATATAAAATGTTTCCTATTAACAGAGTCACTCCTGGTGAAAGGCTCTGCTATAGATGAAGTTCAATGTTTCTTCCATGAATTAATTACTTGATAGCAGTTACATCTTGGCACATAGCAAGGAATCTCAGGGACTACCTCTCCCTTAAAATGTTTTCATCTACTAGCATGTTAGGATTCTGCTCACTTTACATGCATATTAGTATAGTCTAGGATGCCAAGCTGTATAATCATCAATGCTATCCAACTATATCCATTAGGAATTCCACTTCACAAATACAGAGTATTAAGCATTTCTCAAGTTTAAGCTAGAAAAATCAAAGGCTAAAAAAATCCTAGGACTTCCAGTGGTCACACTCTGAAATCTCATGGAGAAGAAACTCTGACATTTCTTTTTTTACAAAAATATAAAATTATTTAAATGCTCACAATAAGAGAAGACTCAAAGCAAAATTCATATTAAGATGGTGTTGGTGCTGTCCTAGAGCCATCTGTTTTCATGTAGAGAATTACTCTTTCACTAGAACATGTGGGAAAAGGGTCACTAACTAGAAAATTCTAGGTTTTGCCAATACCTTGAGTTCTGATACTGTTGAGTTCTGATACTGCTGAGAAATGGTAGCAGAGATTCCATAACAGTGTGAGAATCAATTGACAGATAAGACTACAAATACATAGTTATTATTTTTATCGAAAATCTGAGCATATTATATGTTGCAAAGAAACAGGGTCTTAGATTTCTTAGAATAGGAAACAGAAAATTGACAATATAAATGAAGGTGTTACCAATATATAAAGGCTCAGTTTCTGTTTATTTTCTTTAAATACATAAGGGTTATTTAATAAGTGTTTGCTAGCATGATGCATAAAAACAACTGCCTAGAGACCAAAAGTACCTCCTACAATAACTTTTTAAAAAATTTATAACATCATAAAAGGATTTATTCATTGAAGACTTATGAATAGTGGTAGGGTGAAAATGTGATCTATTAACATTGTTTTTTTCTTTTTCTGGCCTAAATGAACACATAAAACTCCTGGGAATTTATAAGTTCTGGGGATGCTAAATCATATTTTTATTTTAGGGAACATTTTGTACTCTAAGAAATAAACCTGACAAAGAAAAATTTGGGGGAAAATTTAAAATAGAAAAACATTATATTATCTCTAATATAGGGGAAATCTATTTTGTTGATTGAAGATAATAAATATTACTTGGTTTGATCACAGCTCAGAAAACACAGAATAAAATTGGGAAATTTTACTGATGGAGAGAATTTAGACTTACTCAGAACAAAGGATTTCAGTGTAGGACAATTTTATAGTTTGCCAAGAAATGAAGAAAATATGTGTGACACTTGCTGAGTATGTGGAAGATAAAGTGATCTAGTTGTTTTCCTTTCAAGTACTAGAATATTTTTTATGAGAGTTTAGTTTCCTTTCAAGTGGTAACATGAGAGTTTGACTAATATAGATAGACTGAGATGCACAGATACATCCATAATTATATCTGTACAGGCACAGACATGATGCAGGATTATACAGGATTCAGCAAAGGGCCATACTGTGCTGGGGAGTGGAGCTATATATAAGGTAAAGAATCCCCACAGGAAAGATCCTAAGGAAAGAAACAAAAAACAAAACAAAAAGTGAACCACATTCAGGGGAATTCTCAAGGTGACTCAGGTCCTGTTAGATACCTAGACAAGCACAAAAGATCTAGGAAAGGTTTTTTTTTTTTTAAATCAAAATTTATCACTTTGATCCTGGGTCCTGTGATATTGGAAAGTCCTCATCTTTCCATTTTTATAAGTGGAATAGCATGATTACTTCAAGGAGTTTGGTTTCCCAATATTTCCCTTTTCTGAGAGGGAGCTAGAGCTGCCAGGAACTTACTGAGGTGGTCCAATGACCTGTTAGAAAGTTGCCTTTTTAAGGAGTTATTTAAAAGGTGACAGAGAATTAAAGGTTACCAAAGGCATGGATTATAAAAACCACAATTGGAATCTCTCCCTGATCTCATGCAAGCCAGAGGAAAGTGGGCTCTGAGAGGCTGGAGCTCAGGTGCAGACTAATTTCCCAAGAGCACTGGGAAGCAGATTGGGGCACAGCTTTGTCTGGATTTGGAGCCTCTGAGACCAGAACTACAAATTTGTCTAGATCCTTAAGAGACGCTAAGGGTTTGCATGTTATAGAATGTAACCTCTTATTTCCTTAGGAAAGAAACTTTTTAAACAGGGCTAATAAAATGAGCTCCGAATGAAGCCTTTTAGACACTAAATAGGCAGAATGAAAACACCCTTTGATGAGGTAAGTGTGAGGGGAGCAGAGACATCTCCCCCCCACAGAAAGGAAAAAAAGGTTTCTTTTTAAAGCTATGTGGACAAGAACACTTTGCCAAAGCCAAGCTATCTGGAGTAAGACTTTCAAGATAGGAAAAGATTAAGGAATGTCTCATTTAGCAACCAGCCAAAAAGCCCCCACCCATCTCTGTGCCTCCTTCCATTCAGATTGCAGGGCTTCAACATCATCCACCATAGCACCTCACTTCTTCAGTAGCCTCTGTTTTATAAACAGCTGTTTGAATACATCTCTCTAATAACTCTGATAGGAAGGAAATGCTTAACTCTTAAAAACCTATACAATCATGTAACTCTGAGTCTAGCCTTAATAATGTGTTCTGTACACAGTTAATTATACTTTCAAAAATTGTGATCTCAAGCTAAGAAATGTGAGTTTAAGGAAGATTTTATTTCAATATCAAAAGGAAGGCTGATCATAGTTGTACACACCTGTAATCCCAGCACTTAGGAGGCTAAGGCAGGAGGATCACCATGAGCTCAAGGCCAGCCTCAACTAGATCAACCTCCACTACACAGTAAGATCCTGTCTCAAATATATATATGAGAGAGAAAGAATGCAAATAATTTCAGAAGGTAAAAGGAGTCCCAACCCTGAACAGTTAACCTAAAAGGAATAACATTGGCCTTACATTGTTATACGACATTGAATATATTATATTACTGGTATAAATTAGTACTTACATTGAAATTCTCTCATTTCCTTCCCACACTGAGATTCAGTCATAAAGAAATTAAGATAAAACAGAGCATTTTTAGTAGTTAACAGCAAAGAGTAGGGTCTTTGTACAACAGGCTTTCTGGACTCCAGCGATCAGTTTCTATTTACACATACTTACCACATGATTCAATTCCTTTAGTAATAGATAAACTCTGTCCCAAGTAAATAATCTCCCTTGAGAAGAACTGAAATTCTGTTTTATAGTTTAGTGCATGTCTCTTAAAAGCTCTCTGATCTCTGAAGTCTTTTTGAATTTTAAACACCCTTAGAGGACAGGGATGTTTCCTTTGGCCTTTCCTAGATAAGGTACAAGGCAGGGGACATAGCAAACGCAGACTATGAGCTCTCTCAGCCTTGGTGAACCTGACATCATTGTGAGGGCTGCTGGTGCACCCTAGCATGCTTAGTTCTCTCCTGGCTTCTTCCCACTTGGTGCTAATAGTACCCTGCCCAGTCATGGGGAAAAAGTACATATATATCTCCAGATATTGCCAAATGTTCCCTGAAGGACAAAGACATTCCTAATTGAGAACCACTTCTGCTGTCAAGTTGTACAAGGTAAAGGGAGGAGAAAGATGGTAGAAAAAGGCTGAAGAGATAGCTAAGTGGACAAAGTGCTTGGTTAGGCAAGAGCAGGGACCGGAATTCGATCCCTGGCCCCACATGCTATGCCAGCCCTGCCCGTGGGCATGCTGAGCCGGCCTCCAAGACTGGGATGTAATGGCACAATCCTGTAATCCAGTGCTGGGGAGGCTGAAAATAGGAGGATCACAATGAGTCTCAGCTGTGTAGTGAGACCCCCATATTAAAAAAAAAATTTAAGTAAAAGAAAGATGGCAGAAGGGAACCTGTGGTCTCAGGGTAAGGACCTCAAAGAGTAAAATGACCAATTATGCAGTATTCATTTAAAAGCAAAATCTGCTGAGAGTATTTTGTCATTTTTCACATGTCTCATCTTCCTGTGCTGGGAAGAATGGAAATCCTCTGAGATTCAACATCTCAGTGTTGACCAATGTTTTCTCCAAGAGAAGAGAATAGGGTTAGTACATGTCATGGAGATAGGTAGCAAGTATCTGGCTTTCATGTTCGTGTAGCTGGCTGACTCACCAAGTTGGAAAGCCATGTGACAGGCTGTGAGGAAGAGTAGCTGGAGTCCTCCAACTAGAGTCATGGCTGCGGCCCTCAGGCCGGGCTTCCTCTCAGGGGAAGCTCAGCTCTGTTGCTGTGCCTACCAACTGTCAGGTCCAGCCTGCTAGATGCTCTAGGAGAACTTCCTGGAAAGACTTCTCCATTGATTATAGATGGATGTTAATCACATGGAGGAAATTCCTTCCGGTCATGTGTAAGTAGGTGCTGAGTATTAGGTAACTGTGGTGGCTTCATTCAGGCTGTTGTAACAGAACACAGATGAGGTGGCTCGTAGACAGAAGAACTTATTTCTCACAGTTCTCAAGCTTAGGAATTTCAGGGTTGAGGTATCAGAGGATGAAGTGAGAATGTGTACATGGTACACGGAGTGAAGACCCTCTCTGTGACCTCTTTTATGTGAGTAGTAATCTTATCCCTCATGACCCAGTCACCTCCTGAAGGGATGGGGCATTGATTTTCTGTAAGGATTATAGTTAGCCATGCTGACATGTAAAACTGCCCATTGCAATATTCCAGAAGCTGCTTTACAGACTCTGGCTTTTATTAAGAACATTCTTTGGTTCTACTCATTTCTGCCTTACTGTGGGCCTGGCTAACCCATGGATCCTGCCTCCGGCAACTATTGCATGACTTTACCACATCATGGCCAGGCACAAGACCCAAGTCCTCACAACTATTTTGGTGAATTTAAAAACATCCTTAGAAAGATCTAGATAAACATTTTCTAATAATATATAAGTGATCAATAAGAACAAGAAAAAATACCTCATGTAATTAACCATCAGAAAAATGAAAATAAAAACCACAGTGAAATATGGCTTCACTCCCAGAAGAATGATTATAATCAAAAAGGACATACACTAACAAGTGCTGGTAGTAATGTGGAGAAACTGTAATTCACATTCCCTGCTATAGAAATGTAAATCTGTGCAGCTGCTTTGAAAAACATCCTGGCAACTCAGAAGATTAAATAAAGTTACCATAACATCTAGCAGTATCACTTTTAGTAAAATAGCCAAGAGAAATGAAAATATATGTCCACATAAACCCTCATGCACAAGTACCCACAACAGAATTATTCATAATATCCCAGAGTAGAAGCAACTCAAGCATCTAGCCATTTATGAATAAATACAAAAATGTAGTATGTCCAAATGTTGGAATTATTCTACTATAAATATGAATGCAGGACTGAAGCATGCCACAACATAGTTAAGTGTTTGAAACATTAGACTAGATAAAGAAGTAAGTCATAAAAGACCACGTGTCATATGATTGCACTTCACTAAATGTCCAGGATAAGCAAATCCATAAAGACAGAAAGTAGGTTATGATTGCCAGGGGCTGAAGGAGGCCAGAAGAAATGGGGAATAATTGTTAATGTATTTTAGATTCCTTCCTGGGGCAATGAACATTTTCTAAAATTGGTTGCAATGAATATATGAAAAACACTGAATGGGTAAATTGTACCATACATGAATATCACCTCAGTGAGGCTGCTCTATATTTTTAAAAGAATGTCTTTGGAAAGCCTGGCAGCAGAAGAGTTTAACAGGCCTTTGAGACAGGGCTCTCTCACTAAACTGATGGTCAGCTAATGTCTACAGCACCATTGGCCCAACTCCTAGGTCCAGCAGTGGGCCGTAGAGGAAAGGAAGCAGCAGGACATTCTTTGTTGCCTGACATCTACCACAGATACCTGTGAAACTGAGAAAAGAAACTTTGCCCCTACCAGTTCAACTGATTTCAGAGTCTCCCTTCCCTATGCAGTTTTCTCCCCACAGTCCTGTAATCTGCTGCCTAAAGCAAGTGGATGAGGTGGAAGCCAGCAAAGAAGAGACTCAAAGCCTTGCCTAGATAGAGCACCAGCTCATAAACTGCTCTTTTCATTCAGCGGGTTAAGAATTCTGGTTCATTTGCTCACAGTTTATCTGTGAAGATGCACCGAAGCATGTCTCAGCTTCATGGTGCTCAGCACCTCTGGGTTGGGGACTTACTATAGCTCATGTTATTTAATCCACAACAAGCCCAGGATTCCTGCCCAGCCTTCCTCCTTCCTGGCTCCCATAATAGGGAATTTCTTGTACATCATCCTTTCAGCAGAGTTGCAAAGATGCTGTCTGTTCCTGTTACTCATAAATCTAGTTCTTTGGGGACTTCTCTGTCATTTGCATGTTCTATCAAAATACAAATATTAATTGTTAGATAAAAGCTTTAACTAGGGTTCTTAAGAATAGGAAACAGGTTGAAAAGTTATTGTGTGACCTTTCTTCAACCTTGACTTTGCTGAGATCAGAGTGGAGGCAAGAAATTTTAAGCAGGGGTTCACTTAGTAGTGGTAGCAACCTTGTTAAGATCTGACCTCCAAGGCTGTGGTCCAGAGCCTCACACAGCCTGAATGTTTGCTAGTCCAGCAGCCTGGGGACACAAATAAGTTCACTTTGTCATTAGTGATGAAACTGGAAGGCTTGTTGTCTCCATTTATGTCCCTTAGGACCTCAGTTTTACAAACAATGTCTGGGATTCTCCACAGGTGCCAGGCATGTTCAAACAGGTCCTCTCTTGTCACATCCCCTGGACTTGGCACATGGTCTCACTTCACCTGGGGAAAGCCTGAACCTCCTAACCCTCCCTCTCTCTCACATGTCCACATTTAGAAGAGTGCTGTTTATACCCCAGGAGTATGACCTCTTGCTCAAAGCACTAACAGATGCCCTTACTCCTTTTGGCCTTGGTTTCTTCTGCTTTCAGAAATAGAAGTCAGCATTCCGTGAGGTGCCACAATGCATCTCTTTCCCAATTCTTTGTCATCAATCTCCCAGGTATTTTCACGAAACTTCTTGTAGGTGTGTATCCAGAATCAGTTTATTTTAAGGACAAGTTCTCACTAAATTGCCCAGGCTGGGCTCCAACTTATAATCATCCTACTTCAGGTTACCAGAGTAGTGAGGCTACAGGAAGATCTCACAGGCACAGCTAGACCAAATAACTCTTAAGAAGATATAACATGAAGCCCTTTATCGTCTTTAGGCTAAGTGAGAGTCAGTCCATTTTATTTTCAAACTTCATCAGCATTGATCAACTTGAGTATAAAAAGTATTTTTATATTTGTGTATAAAAAGTAACATACTTGATGTATTCATTTTTAAGGAGAAAGTACTATCAAGTTGCTATTAGCCTCTCTCTTTCTCTCTCTGTCTCTCTGTCTCTGTCTCTCTGTGTCTCTGTCTCTGTCTCTCTCTGTGTCATTATATCTTTGGTACAGGGTATCACTACATAGCTCAGTCTTCAAGTGATCCTCTTGTTTTCAGCCTCCCCAATGCTGGGATTATAGGCCCCCATGGCCAGTGCCTTTCTGTGCAAGCTCTTTATTTTCCTTTCTGCACTGCCTGACTACTCTTGTTTACTTCTGATCTCTTGCTGGTAAGTTTGACTTATTTACCATTACAGTGTGACTTTTCCCACAAACTCCCTGTGTTTTTCAGTCCTTGGTTCTCACTGGAGTTCAAAGGGTGATTGATTATTTAGTATAATATTTGTCAGGTGGAAAACAAATAAATTATACTGAATACATATGAGGCTGATGTGACATCCTGATTTCAAGTAAGTCAAAGCCACAGAGGAAATGTGCTCCTTAAATGCAAGAAGCAGAGTGAATCCTACTTTGAGTTGCAACCCAGGAAAGCTTTTCATCTTCTACATCAACCAGATCCTGAGGTACTGAACCCAGGGCTGCCAGCCTTGGCACTGCTGCTGGCCCAATCAGATTTGGCTGTATCCAGAGGCTGACTTACATTACATATAGTAGCCTGGTAGATGTTTGCCCCTGGACTATGGTAGAGCAGCTTTCCTAAAGGATTCTGGGAACAGTAAGAATCAACTTACTAATGGCACTGGGAAATAAGGGCCAGGTGCAATGGTCTTGAGATAGCAGGAGCCTACTGTAGCCCAACATCCAGAAACGCTGGAGGCAAAGGTAACTCACCCAAGCACAACTACTAAGAAGACTGAAAGTTGAAAGTCAGCCTGAGCAGCTAAGCAAGATGCTATTTCAAAATAAAACTTGTAGGGGATGTAGGTATAGCTGGTCACCTCTCATTGTCACACACTTTGGTATTTTTCCATCATAGCAACCTTAAGGACTAGATATTTTACAGTCCTCAGTCCACAGTATGGTGACCTGCATACTATGTGTTGACTTCATACTATGGAATCAGTACCAGAATGTCGCATGGAAAATCATGCCCATCTTTGCTGAGTTTTTATCCTTTAGGTCATTTGTTTAGCCTACTGTCTCTGAAGCCTGAGCTAGTAAGAAAAAAATGCTTGACTAATTCACATCAGCTTGATTTAAATTTCCAGGGAATATTGAACTCTCTTTGAATTGTGAAGTCAAGTTACACTTACGTTAGTTTCCAAGTACAACTTTGGCCTTAGGAGATGTGTAGGTGTCAAGTGGTAAAGCGTAAAGAAAATGTTTCCCCTGCTGCCACTTGATGAGCAATTCTCTTTTCCTGTAGAAGAATTATTCTCTAGACTGCCAAGTGGCAGCTGGCAGATGTAGGTTACATTAAACAGTTGGTAGGTCTGCAGTTAAAGCTTGTTCATGACTGGGCCCAGTTTCCTCCGAGTTCTGTGGGAGTATGTACTGGTAGCTGATCAGCGAGGACTACTTCCAGGATGTGGGTCAAGGAGGAGAGAGTGTCCTGTGTGCCTTCACATGAAAGCCTCAGGAAAACAGAATCTAACATGTGGATTGTTAAGAAAGACAACAATGGAAAACAGTTGCCAAATGTCACAAATATTAATCGACTGAGAGATGGGAAAGTCTGTGTGGGTAACAGGAGAAGTGAGCACTCACAGTGGTGCTGAGTTCACTCACAGAGCACACAATTTGCAATGGAGTCACACTGTACACACACACGTGCACATGCACACATGCGCACACACACATGCACATACTAATTTGATATAACTAATTCTTTAAAGTAAAGATGTGGGTTTCTTTCCATTCAAATGCAAAAGACACATGTGTAAAGCTAAATATTTCCTTCCTCTGCAGAAAGTTTAGAACAGTTGAGAATTAACTTTTTATTTAGAGCAATCCTTAGGTACCATAAACTTACTTTTTAAAGTTTTCTGTTAGTTAAGTTACTTTGAAGAATGAAGATTCCTTCAGGTTCTGAAAGGACAGGAGCAAAATTCTTAGCATGAATCTAAGCTTTGTTCCCGATAAATTATTCCATAATGGTTGTGCTCCCTGTCATCTGTTAGCTAGAGGTCTAGCCTGCATGCAGAACCTATAAATATTGGATATAAAATTACTCTGCTTTTGTAATTAGAGAGCCTAAAACTGACTTACAGCAAACTAAATATGTTTTCATATATCTAAAAAGAGAAATCAGAAATGAGATGAGGTATTAGAGTTGAGATGAGGTTTCAAATCTCCCCAAAGTGATCTGCCCAGCTGGAGAGTCCATTTTAACTGGACAAATGAGAAAAATATCTATTTCCCCCTAAGGGTCTTCCCCAGGAGGCTTCTGTTTACATGGCCAAAACCAGGCTAGCAGCCCCCTGGCTCCTGCCGGCCCACTGGACTATGTATGGCAGCTTGTTGACCTGGAGCAGCTCTTTGCCTGGAAAACATGCCTCAGGCCTATCCTTCACAGCACCAATTTCTCAATACCTTGGGTATGTGACTACTGAAATGCTAGCATCTAAAAAAAAAAATCAGAAGTTAGGGCTGACGAGACAGCTCAGTGGACTAAGTGCCTGCTTTGGCAAGTGCAGGGACCAGGGTTCAATCCACGGTACCACATGCTACACTGGGTGGGCCCCTGGGGTGTTTTGAGTTAGCAAACAAGTCTAGGTGCAATGGGACACGCCTATCATCCCAGCACTGGGAGGGCTGAAAACAGGAGGATCACTATGAGTCCACGCTGCGTCATGAGACTCTGTACCAAAGGCATAAAAAATGAAAAGAAGAGAAAGAAAAAGCAGAAGTTATTTTTAATTAACCTTGTTAGTAGTAACTATTTTAATTTTCTTCTTTATTAAAGTGAACAAAGGCTCTGCAACAAAGCCTCAGTGAGGTCTGAAGGGAAATACAGTGCAGAGGGTAATCTTCCTGGGTCTTGGACAAGGTACTAGGCCAATGAAACACACTTTAACTGCAGCTTAGCTCTCCTCTCTTCACTTTTTTCTTCTGTCTACACCAAATCAAAATGTGAGGGTGAGGTCATGAATAGTAGTTTGTTTTTAAAATATTCTTTAGGAATAAGAACTGGGTAACTTGGTTAGAATGACCAAACACACACTCCCACTCTTCCCTGTTTGGACCAGTGGTTAATTAGCAGCCATCGCTTTCCAGTAAGGTCTACAAACAAGGATGGTGTGCCTGAACAAAGTGGCTGCCTTTCAGTCCTGGATCCTGAGAGTTCTAAGGAAGCAGGTAAGTGGTAACAGAGAGTGATTGAAACTCTGCCTAAGAGACAGGCCAGGGAAGTGTCCCTGGGATAGCAGGACCTGATAGAGCAAGTCCAGAAATGCTGAAAGCAAAGCTCTCTCATCCAAGACAGTGTTCTTTAAGAACTTCAACTGGAAAAGTTAGTGGAGTTTTGTCAGGTCAAACACATTATAACAAGATATCTGTACAAAGCTATTTCTGTAAAGAGGATGAGCAGATGTGAGTATTTTAGTTCAGCTCAGCTCCTGTCCCCTCAGGCACACACAGCCACCATGTGTGTTTATGTCTTCTGTATGGGGTGGTTGTGGTGGTGGTGGTGGTGGTGTGTGTGTGTTGGAGGGCTACAGTGGAATATGAACATATGGACAGAGGAGTCCTCCTGACTTTACATCTTCTTCAATCTCTACTCATTAACCCCAACCCTTTCAGTTGGCATTTTGACAGTTCCATAAGAATTTTGTCTGAAAACATTTTTAGTCCACATATCAAAGCTCAGAGTTAGTAGGGAGAGAAAAATCCCTGGAGTATCTATATTTTTAAGATCTTCCCCAGTGTTATGGATGCCAATTTTAGAAAGCATTGCTCATATGACAAAGGGTCTGAAAAATGAAAATGTATATGTAAAAGTCAATGGCAAATATTTATTCTGTTGTTTCCTACAAATAATGACTGTTGAATTCTAATTTACTATTAGGCCCAAGCATTCTATATATGGTATGGAATCAAATTTCTGGAGAATCACAAATTTCTTCCAGAATTTTCTCCTTAATTATAATATTCTTCTTGAAGTAACTATATTCCCAAAGTGTGTAAGATATTTGTCTAAGCTACTGTAAAAATTTTGACCAAGACTATAAATGATGAAAGCTTTACATAAGCAGAGATAATAGTGAATAGACAAATATCCATCTGCACGACTCTATGGACTGGTGGCTTATAAGCATCTATGTTGTTACTTTACAGTATGAACTCTAATTGCTTTTCCTCCCCAGAGGAGGTTAGATAGTCTGGGAAAAGTTCCATTGAGAGAATTACACTGTAACAGTATATAAGGCAAATCCTATTTTTTTAAAAAAATTTTTAACATACATTTATTTATTTATTTGATACAGGGTCTGGCTATGCAGCTCGAACTCATAGTGATCCTCCTGTCTCAGCCTCTCTACCAGTAGGATTACTGGAGTGCACCACCATGTCCAGTTTAGGAACCCTGCACCTGGAAGACATGCAGTACCAGAGATCGAAATAGGTTCTTTGTACTTGCCACACAGGTGATTAGATCAAGTTATTCTCCCAGCCTGCAAATCCTGTTTTTTAAGAATTAAAAACC
>NDGN010165461.1:0-10090 GCA_002564285.1 Tympanoctomys barrerae
TTTTTTTTTAACCAGGAATCGAACCCAGGACCTTGTGCTTACCAGGCAGGCGTTTGTGCCAATGAGCTATCTCCCTGGCCCCCGAACTTTGTTCTAAAGGGAAGTTGCTGAGCAGAGAGCCTGGCTTCGCTAGCCACCTTTTGAACCTGGACCCTTGTCTTTGCTGCTCGCTGCACTTCCTATGCCTTGTCCAGGACCAGCGAAGCTGGGTGCGCAGGACAGCAGCACCCCCGGGCACATTTGTTCTCTGCCCCTTGTGGCTGGATGATCACCCTTGAGCAGCTCAGAGCCAGAGCCAGGACACACCCGGTTGTGGGACCCGTGAGGAGCAGGCTGCCAAGAGCCGGGGACCGGGGCTTCCCCAGTGCAACAGACAGTGGCCTGGGGCTCGGCCAAGAGACCACAAGTTCAAGGCCAGCCCGAGCTACAGAGAGTCATCTCCAAAAACCAAAGGCATGGTGAAGATGTGGAACATCAGAGACAGAAACCCGGAAGAGGGCTCGCACTGGGGCAGGGACAGGTGGCCCAGGGCAGGGTGACTGAGCTGGCCGGGGAACCTCCTGCTTGGTGCGGAGGACAGTGGAGAGGCAGGAGAAAGAGCTGGACATGGTGACGCGAGGAGCCCCAAGCACGCCCCTGCTGTCTCCCTGAGTGGCAGCTCCTCCCATCGAGGCCACGGAGGAGGACTGGGAGGTGGACAGCCACGGACTGCAGGCCACTCTCGGAAGGGTCAGTAGCCAAGTCTGCCAGGCTGTGTGCTCTGCAGGATCGCGCCGTGCTCCACCGCCACCGACCTGGCAGTGCCCAATTTGGGAATTTTCCACTTTGCCCTAGTATGAGGGACTCTGCTTTGCCCTTCCTGTACTGTACAATTTGCCCGCCGGAGGCTGGCATTCTTGTCCTGAGCACCTTGTGCCGTGCCGTTCTGTAGTTGAGATGGATGGCATTCTCCACTTACCAAGGGCCTGTGGGTGTGGATCCATTCTAGCTGGGAGCATCTACCTTGCCATCGTACCCATTTTAAAGATGTGGAAGTTGAGGCCAGAGAGTAAAATGATGCTCCCAGGGACAAACAGCTTGTGTTGAGGAAAGGTGTGACCCTACATCTGACTCCAATCCAAGACCTGAGGCCAAAGCTGCTCAGCACATCTCTCACTCCACCTCCTGCCTCCAGTCCAGGGAGGAGGAGGGCTGATCTGCCCACACAGTGACAGACGTTTCACTCCTCCAGGTCCAGAGCCAGGAAGTGGAAGCTGTGTTTAAAAGAACCTTTCTGGTTCCAAGGACACATGGAGCCCCCGTAAGAGAACATCAGCTGTAGGGAGCCCCTTCTGGTCCGCATCTTGGTCCAAGAAGTTTATATTTGTAACCTCAAAAATACACTACTGGATCCCATCAAGTTAATTCCAGCGTACCACTTCCAGTGCAACCAATGGAGAAAATAAAGACACTAAGCATATTTATAGATATGGGGAGCCGGGGAGCCCTAAGTCCAGCCATGGCGATGGCTACCCAGAATAAAGGCCCCTACCCAGGGCCGAACCCGGGTTTTATTCAGTTGTAAAGGAGCGGTGGCTTGAGGATGAGTGACAGAGTGAGCACTGAGAGCTGGTCTGCGGAGGAGGCCTGCACTGACCTCTGCGGCACGCGGAGAGGAGGCTGTGCAGTGAGAAATCTGCATCGCACAGTTGAGATAGTATCTAATGTTCTGGGGTCCGGTGCTTCGGCTCTGATGTGTCATCTTTCAAGCCCCAGGAAGTTATAGCCTCTGTCTTGAGGCTCGATCCCAGATGCCTGACTGCATGGAGCGCTGACTCTTTGCCCTGTTACGACCTGGCTCATATTAAAGAGCAGCAGGTGGGGTTATCGGGGAAACATGCCTGCCATCTGCAAAGACTACCGTGAGCACCTCAGCTAAACCAGTATGCACTGCGGAAAGCCACTGAGGGGATAAGGAAAAGTCCCAGCCAGCTCTGTTCATAGAAATACACGGAAATAGGGCCAGGCACAGCCAAAATGGAGACAATGGCTCTCCTTCCAAAATGGAGATGACAGCTCTCCTTCCAAAATGGAGACGACGACTCTCCTTCCAAGGAGAGCTGCTCAGGTAGTCCTCCACAATTAGCTCAGATGTTTGCAGGGGCAAACAGAATGTTATAGTCATTTTTCCAGCTATGATCTGAAAAATGAAAGAGAGCAGTTCCATCACTCATGCTGCCCAGGCATGGCATGAGCAGAGGATGCTGGGAAACAGGAGTCAGCCTTCTATCTGTGGATGCCCCTCAGAGGGCAGGCGCTGTGCCGGGTGAGAACATCGACAACCCTAGGAAGAAGCTGCAGCACTGGGCCACTCATGAAGGTCCAGGAGGGACACAAGTGACAGACTCAGGGGGCTCTGGCTGTGGCACTGCAAGGTCAAGGCAGCCTGGCTTGGGGCCTGGACTGTGGGTTCCTCAGTCCCTGGAGGGGGGGACCCGGGCATGCAGAGCCCAGGTGACAGGGCCCCGAGTGCAAAGCTGTGCGCTGTGTGCCACAGCAGGAAGTCTTCTCTCCCTCTGCAGAGAGCCAGCAGGTCGCCTGGAGGTGACATCATGATGGTTGGAAGCTGGGGCAATGTTGGGTTTGTCTTCGAGGCGGTGTTGCCCCTGTCCCTTTCTCCCCCTTGTTCTCCTGGCTGTAATGGAAATATCTAGACAGAGGCTTGAGCAGCCCTTGAGGACCACAGCCTGAGGCGACAGGCACAGGGAACTTTGCTCAGCCCTGAGTGAGATGGAAAAAGAGGTGCACCAGGCAGGTCTTCAGGGACACCCCTGCTCACCGCAGTGAAACCAGTAACCAGGCGCACTGGTGAAGCCATCTGCAGTGTGTCGCTGGCTTCCTGTCTCTATCTCTGAAAGCTCTGCAGCAGATCTTGCACGCACTTATACAACTGCATGTCATTTTCCAAAGCTTAAGGTGATTTGGAGCAGAAAACGGTTCCCTGGTTTGTCTCCCAAACAGTCAATAAATCTGACAGATGTCCCTGAATTATAGCTGGCGTGCTGGATCTGCAGCAGAGGGTCAGTTTGGCATTGGTCCTGATACTGAGCACACGTGTGCCCAGGAGGCCGGGCTGGGAGGCTTCTCTGCGGGCTCTGGGTCACGTGCGAGTCTCGCGCCTTCCACGGAGCTCTGCCGTGAAGGGCTGTAAAGAGGTAGGAGAGCTTTTTGAGAGGGAATCGCTCCCCGAAGAGGCAAACTCAGTAAGTGGAATTGATGAAGACGACTGAAGGTGCCAGGGGCATGGGAATTGCACAATGCGCCAGAGCTGTTCCCATAACAAACACTCTCACCAGGGAGAGCTCAGGGGCTCAGCGCAGCTTCGGGGAACCAACGCAAGCAGTCTCAAAGCCACGGAAGCCGTCCTCCTCCTCAAGCATTCTAAAGTGCACCCCAGGGAGCGCAGCAGAGCAGACACGGGGGAGACAGATCCAGCCCGCCTGGGACAGCTCTCAGCTCCTCAGACTGGCCTCGGCCTTCTCAGGAGAGGGACGGTGGCCAGTGAGGTGCAGCCTTCCGTGTGAACACCACAACCCAGGTGAAGGTGGGGCAGAAGGGGAAGGAGACTGGGCCACTCGCCACGCGGCACTGTGACGAAACGCCAGGCAGCTCTCTGTGGGAAGCGAGCAAAGCTCACTCTGGACCACAGCTCCGAAGCTTGCAGCCCACGGCGTGTGGACCCTGCTGTCTCGGGCATCGCTGTGGGCGCACATGGCAGAGGGCACTGCCTACTTCATGGAAGCCACGTGGCAAGGAGAGAGGCACGAAGGGGCTGGGGGCCAGCGTCCCCTTCAAGGCCACGCCCCATGATCCAACTGCCCCCACTGCCTCCCCCGCCTGTGTCCCACCAGCTCCCAACAGCACCACAGGCTGGGACAAGCTTCTCATGCACGACCCCTGGGGACAGTCCAGACCCAGGTTTGCAGAGATACGGAGGCCTGTCAGGCAGTGAGCCTCAGCGGGAGAGCGAGTTCTCAGGCACACAGGCACACAGCCAAAGTGCCACGTGGGACCCCTCATTCGGGTGAGGCGAAGCGCAGACCAAGAGAAGAATCCAGAGTGACTAGAAGGGGACAATAGGGAGGTGGACCAGGGGAGAAAGCACTTGCGGTGAGGAGGAGGGGAGAGAAGTAGAACACAGACAAGCCACGAACAGGCACCTGGTGACCTCAGTGAGCGTGAGCATTAGATGCCATAGCTTGAGCTAAGGTTAATAACATCAGCCGGAATGAAGAATGGGGTAGGGGAACTGGAGGAGGAGAGAGGGGCAGGGAGGGAGAGGGAGGGGAAGGGGGGAGGAGGGAGGCAGAGGAGGGAGGGGGAGGGAGGGGAAGAGAGGGGGAGGGGAAGGGAGGGGACAAGGGAGAGGGAGGAAGGGGGAGGGGAGGGAGGGGGCAGGTGATTAAAAGACAAGAAACACGTGGTGTATGTACATCCGCCCACTGCCCAGGGTGATTGTAAACAGCGCAAAATGCAAATGTGTGCAAATACAGTAAAACACTAAAGCAAAGAAATGGACGCAAGAAGGAAAATTCTGGAAGCTCTGTACACCTGGAGGAGCAGGCAGGCATAGTTCAAGCTTCGTTTCTGATCACAGAAACAAGTGGCAAGGCCCCAAGTGAGCTTCCCAGGGGAGGGACAGGGGCCACCCTGGGGAAGTGCTGGCGGCCTGGGGATGGAGAGGCGCAGACGCGCAGATCAGCAGGCCGTCCTCAGAGGTGCTCTGGCGCTGAGGGCGCAGCGTGTGCCAGGTACCAGGAGGCAGTGGTTAAGTCAAGAGATGGGGCTGTGCGCGCTCACCGCACACGCACAGACTTTAGTGGTGTGCACTAGCAGAGTTCTGCACGCAGAAGGCAGGCAGGAAGGGCACATTCAGCTCCCGGTTCTAACCACCTTCAGGAAGAAGCAGCATGAAGCTGAGACACGGAGAAGGGAATGGGGGGAGGGCATGCCGCACAGGGGACAGCTAGCCAAAGGCCCTGGGCAGTGGCGCCCGGGGTGCTGGAAGGACGCGGAGCGTCCGACTGGGGGACAGTGCGTGCGAGGTGGGCAGTAGGAGGGTGGAGTCTGGGGGCTCGGGAGGGAGAGGGAGAGGTCGGATGCCTCGGGGTCACGACTACAGCAGTGCGGCTGTGATCCCAGGCTATGGCCTTCCAGGGAAAGAGAGGCAAGAGCGCCCAGAGGGTCGTGGCAGGCAGACCCTGGCGGAGGCGCTGATTGGCTAAGCGCGCAGAACCGCGCAGGTGCAGTGCTTGGGGGGCAGGAGTGAGGATACCTGCGAGGCGGAGCAGACGCTGGGGAAGCGGCCCACCTGTGGGCGGAGCGTGGGGAGAGGCTGGAGGGCAGCAGAGGCGCAGGGAGAGCAGCGGCGGGCGGCGGCTGGGAGTGAGTGTGCGGGAGCGCTCCTGCAGGTCCTTGGCGTGTCACGGACGTGGACGTGGCGTACACTCTTGCACGGGAGGTGCTTCCCAGTCAAAGTGACAACATCAGAAATTTGGCCATTGCTTTGTTAATTCCATAAGTAGCTCTCGGGCCAATTAAGTTGACAATTCAGCTTCAGGGCCACATTGTACCCCTTGCCAGTGTGAAAGCTGAATACCTTTCCTTAAGCCACAGCTCACCTCCAAACACCAACGACACAGGCACGATTCCATCCGACAGGATGCACCTGTCCCTTGTGGACAAAGTACCCGCCCTAGAGCCCATTCCAGCTCTGAAGTCCAGGTGCAAAGTTTCATCTGAGACAGAATATGAAAGGTCAGCTGGTAATACCTGAAAATTAAAAAAAAAAAAAAAACAAGTTATTTAATCCCAAAATATATACTTGCAGTGTAAACACCCCCCATCCAAAAGGGAGGAATAGGGAGATAGAAAAGAATGGGGCTTGGGCAAGGCTGAATCACTCATTAACTCTTGTAGCTGCAGGGCCAGCCTTCGGGGCCACGGTGGTGGGAAGTGGGCTCCAGAGGTGGGAGGCCCACTCCTGACGAGCGGCCCATCGTTTGCAACCCAGATGCAGTGAGCAGCCTCGTCCTTCTCACTGTACCTTCAGATTTATCTCCACATGCATGATGCCACCGTCCATGGGCAGCCCCAACAGGGGTACACTTCCTCACAAAATGGTCTCTGAGTTCTGGGAACAGAATTCCAGAGGAACAATTCCTAGACCTCCCTTCTTGAGTAGAAGGGAGCAGGGCCTTTCTTATGAAATGAAATATTTCTGTTTCTGCAACATTGGGTCTGGGATGGGTGGACTCTTGCTCATTCCTGAGATGCCTTAGGGGGACTTTTCTTTAGGCACCCATTCAAAGTACCTGACATCTTTTGAATGACACTATCCTCTTCAGCAACCATATCTCCTTGGCCCCAAGTGTACATGTGATTCTACTGGGGCCCAAATTTGAGTTTGTCAATCTTTCTATTATCCTTTTGGCTCCCAACTTTCACTGTAAACCTGGCTAAAGCAGTAGGCAGTGCCCTGGACACAGCCCGAATGTTGAGCTTTATTGAATTTTCCCACCAGGTCCATTGGTCCATCATCTTTGAATTCAACCTCACACAGTCTCGAGACATGGATAAAATATAGACAAACGTTTGCCAGAGTGTAACACGCATAGCCCTTAGCTCAATTCCCAAAGAGTCCTCACTCCCAACTTAAATCATATGATCCTGGCCTTTACTGTCCTCATTCTTGTCTCTATTTTGGGCTCCAGCTAGTGTCAACCATTAGGTCCTATTTACAGAATTTTAGGCTTTCTCTAGTTCAGTTCTCCAAAGTTTTCTAGACTCACAGTGCAAGCCACTCCCAAAGGCTTTTTGAACCACAAGATCAGATACAGCCTCAGCAATGATCCACCTCACCAGCACTTCTGTTAAGCAGCCTTCCCATTGATGGTCCAAAGTACATGATATCTGAAGCTTAAAGGACAGAGGCTTAGTCTGGGCCACGGTTTCCCAGACTCCAAGGCAGGGACTTCAGGAGGAAAGACATAGTGGAACAAAGCTGCTCACTTCATGACGTCCAGGAAGGAAAGCAGGCTACACTGCCGGAGAGGAAGCAGGCAGGAACCAGACACCGACCCTGCGCCAGGCCTCCAGGCCCCACACAGCTGCACTCAGAAGTGTGCTCCTTAGGTAACTCTCAAACCAAAGAAAACAGACCATCTATGTGGAGTGATCAAAGCACATGGTGAATATATACATTTTTTAAAAAAAATATGGTAAAAGACGTGCTGCCATTCATCTCCCTTAGCTCAAACACACTGATCCCATCTTTAATGCCATTTTCTGAAGCGATTCTGGAAGGCCTCTTGGGAGCATCTGTCACTGTGCCGTCACGGCTGCTGTAATCATCTTCCAAGGTTATTTTAACTCTGGGCAAGTACCAGAAGTTGCACAGTTGCGTGGTGCCAGATGGGCGAGTAAGGTGGGTGATCACGCAATACAATGTTTTCAGTTGACAAAAATTGCCATAAACATTTTGAATTGGTTCAGAACATCGAGTCTCTCTCTCTCTCTCTCTCTCTCTCTCTCTCTCTCTCTCTTCCAGAAGTGCTTTAGAAAACAGAATGGCAGCACAGGTTTGTTTGAAGTAAGAAATATGATTTTGAGAGAAATTAATGGCAATGTGTCTTGTATTGTAATACTTTTTGGAAAAAAATTAAAACATGCACCTTATGTTTTGTTCACGTGCTGCAGCATAGCTGTCACCCAGGCCCAGCCAGAAGGCAGGAGCCCTCTCTCACCCTGGAAGCCCGTGCGAAGCCCTGCCAGTCACCATGTCTTGGCAAGTCCTGGGGTAGGACTGCCATCAAGACTAAGACTTCACAGCGATAGGAGTGTCTGAGGACGCTAGGCCTGCTTCACCAGAGCACCTCGCTCTGACGACCATGTTACTCAGGTCTGCTAGTCAAGAGCAAGGGCCCAGGAGACCCAGTGTCTCGTGAGAACCTTGTGAAACTAGATGGCTCCTTCCAGCTCTGTCCCCACAAGACAGGAGTGGCAATCATGCTCTTTTCCATAATGTCAGTGACCCCATTCATGAATGTGGTCCCACAACTCTAACCCTAAAGCCCCCCAATATCACCACCTTGTGTGGTAGAATTTCAACATGTAGAGTTTTTAGGGGAAGCATTCAGAATACAATGAGACTTGTTGAGAGATGGGTCTCCAAGGAATACCGAGGAATTACCAAGAAAAGAGATGATCAGATATGAACTTCAGAGAGTACCTCTGGATTCTGCTAAGATGGTAAGAATTTTTTTTGTGTGTGTGCTTTTTGGAGTTAAGAGGACTGGTGCCACGTCCAGTGCAGTTCTTGAAGTGCTCAGGGGAAGGATGGTGGGAGGATGGAGGAATGAAGAGTAAAACTACAGAAAGCTGGGGTCAAGTAGAGCCCTCTCTTAGGATGGGAGGAAAGGTACTGCTCAATCACGGCCTTTATGTGTCCATTGGGCAGGCTGAGGTCATGTCACCCAGCTGCCTAGCAACCCGTTTGCACAGCAGCCTTGGAATGTCTCCATTCTTGGGGCCAGAGCAGCTTGTTCACGTGGCTCACCTGAGGGGCTCCTTGTTCTCAGGAACGGCCTTACTCCAGCCATGTACATGTGACCAACCTCCAGCTTCAGCCTCTCCCCACAGACTGGAAGATGAGAGACTCGATAAGGTGGGAAGATACTGTCAGCATTTTCTACAGTTGGCATCCTAATCTGGCCTCTGCATCTTGGAGAAAATAATCTATGCCTCACAGCAGGGATCCGATGATAACCAGGACAGCAAGAAGATATGTACTGAGGGGGTTGAAATTCTCTCTGTCCTCACTATCATTGTGTTTGTGGCCAGAAAATCATGATTTCTCCTGATCCCAGACCCCCTCTGAACTGAAAAGAGGGGTAGCTATAAATATAATTAGAGTAAAGGTGTCAACTTTTAATAAAAACAGATGTCACCAACTTTCAAGTGCTTTCATTTCTGCATCCCTGGGATTTGTTCCAATTTCATAATGTTGTCAACTCCGAAATGAATTACTGTATGCAAAATAAAGTGAGTCACTCGGAGTGTTCTGGGGGTAGTTTCCTGACTTGTGATTTTACCCCATGGCCATCACATAGAACTGCTTGGTCAGGGAGATTCCACAGCACAAGGCCTTAGTCCACGCAATCTTTGGAGAAAAATCAACTCAACTCAGAGTTCTTTTGTCTTCATTTTGTAATATGAGGAGATTTTTCTCAGCACAACATTCTGAATATTTACTACTGAAACAGCACAGATTCATTAGAATTTACTGCCGCAGGTCCTAGCCCAGTTCCTACTTTCTCTTCCTTCTTCAGATGCCAAAAATAATCTTGGTCGTGAATAAAATGCAATTTGGAATCTGCATTATGTAGCCCAGCTGGGGCCAAGCCTGCATCAGAGAGAATGCATGCCAGAACCTTGTTAGGGTTTGCATTGTTTCTTCCTCGGGAGCATGTCCATGACAGAGTCCAGCGGGACCGGGGCAGCTGGAAGTCAAGAATAGGTGACACAGATTTAAATGTGGAACGAAGTATATCTAGCACGGGTGGCCTTGCCAGCTACACAGCCTGGCCACACCCGCTTCCCTCCTCCAGGGCCAGCCCCTTGGTGATCCTGGATCCCACCCTGGTGACAGGAAGTTCTGGATGCACTCCAGGCCTCAAAGGGGCTCCAGGGAGCCCCTGGGCACAGGGTGATGCAGTGGTGAGGGCGGAGTGGCTGTCCCACACCCCCAGGCAGGTGTCATAAGCTCAGCACTGTGCTGGAGTCCTGGCTCCTGGCTCCGCGCACCAAGACCCTGGGTGCTGCCCGCGCACCTCTCCCTCCTGCACGTGTGGCCCCCCTCATTTGCTCCATTTTCTTTCTGTCAAGGAGAGGCAGCTGTTGCGCCTCCTGGCCCCCTGCCCTGGGTGCTCTCATTCTCCTGGCAGAAATTGTCTTCATCGATCAATGGAATAGATTAGAAGATTCAGAAGCCTCTACGAACACACTCAGCCACCTTATCTTTGACAAAGGGGCCAAACATGCTTACTGGAAG
>NDGN010166339.1:0-11755 GCA_002564285.1 Tympanoctomys barrerae
TTGCTAAGCTTGTTCTAAGTAGGTGCTTTAGACCACTGAGCCATCTCACCAGCCCAGAGACTATGCAGTCTTGATTGGCTATATTATGGGCTCCTGGCTGACAGTTCCCAATTTGGGTTTTCCTGGAGAACAGCTACAGTACCCACCTGCAAGGAAGATCAGCCTGAAAGAGTCTGCATTCATTTGCATAAAACTGGCCAGGGAGATTATTCATTCCCATTTGTCTAGGGAGAGAATGGAGCTAAGGATGACATTTAAATCTGCCCAGGTGAGATTATATGATCAAGCCAAGTTGAATGCTTGTATATAATGATGGTATTAGAGTCCAGTTACTAATTTGAGAGGTCTGTCAGGGAGAAGGGTTATGAATTCCAATTATTCTCTTGGCTCCTGCCACCTCACAGGGTGGGAACTGGGGGGCAGGGCAGGAGTAAGGTTTTTGGGGCCAAACTGCAAGATTTGGTATAGGGTGGAGTGGGGTCAGTTGCATTGTACAGAGGATTATAGTTGAAGGGAAGTCTCAAAGAGATAGGTTTGCAGTGGCAGACAGATTACCCGGAACTGATTGGAAATGTAACATGCTGGGTGAGGCAAAGAGTAGCTGTGCCTGCAGGTGTAGAGACCTGTCAGGGGACAGCAGGTCAATTGGATCTCTTATAACAGAGAAGTATGAATCTGGTAGAGGAGTAGAGAATAAATGGAAAGGACCTGAGAGGATTCCTATGAGCCACACAAAGTGGGAAGTTTGCAGTGTAAAGATGCCCAAAGGCCAATTTGGACCATTTGCTTAATCTCTGGTTGTCTAAGTCCCAAAGAACACAGCTATCATTACCATTTTCTCACCAGCATGAACTCTTGTCCAGTTTGTAGTGTGGCCATGTGGTGTTGCAGAATACCGGACATCTTGGCTTCAGATCAGGGTAGAGATAAAGAAGGTTCAGAAATTTTGACAGGCAAGGGAAGAGGAAAGAAATAAAAGAAAGAATGTATCCCATGGAGAGCAGAGATGTAATTCTCATGACTGAGTGACAATATGAGAGCAACAACATGATCCACAGTAGACATTTACAGTTGGGACTCAGGACTGTAACAGAAACGGGGGGGAGTGACCAAGGCAGTTGTCATCACAACTGATTGAGTACGAAGGGAAATCAGCAGTTCTAGGAGTGTTCATGATTGGCGCTGGGTATAAAAATCATGGAAAGTAGGCAGACTATCTTTGTCCCAAGGACTGAGGGGAGAAAGTGAGAATAGGGAATAGCCACAGCAGGAGAGAGAGGTCTTAAGAAGGGAGAATGTTAAAATTACATAAGTATGGAGCAGCCATGGTGGCAACAATAGGTATTGGGTGTCTTAAATAAAACTATGACTAATGAAAATATTGGTATCCAAATTATCTTAAGTTCAATGGCTAGGAAGAGGATTACTAGAAATGTCTTTCTTCATTTCGCCCAGTAGTGTATGGTCACCATCTGATTCCTAAAAACTTGAATAAGATGGAAGAGTTTGGGGCCAGGGAGATAGTTCAGTAGAATAAGAGCTTGCCTGGCAAATAAGGGCCTGAGTTCAATCCCTGGTTCCACCAAAAAAGAAAAGATGGAAGAGTTTAATGTCTTGGTACAATAACATCATTCACTACTCAACACTGTTAACATATTATAAACCATTCTTTTATTCACTAAAAAAATTTAAAGTTTAAAGACAGTAACTCAAAATTTACATGTTCTTTTTTAAAAACCATTTTAATAATTGTCCAAAATCAGATTTTATGATACAATGTCCAATTTCCGAGTGTTTTATTACCCAGTTTTCAAATTTGAGGCTATTTAACAGACAAGGAGTATAAAAAGCTTTAAATTTTGATGAAATAATTTGATACAATCTTTACATTTGAGGTTTTCTTTACAGTGTAAATTTTTCAGAAAGAAACAGTTTTAGCTTGAGATTTTTATCTAACAGGAATAAGGTGATGTTGTCTAAGATTTGAATACTGGGTAAACACTTTGTGACATTGCATTTTTAAGGCTTCTCTCTTCTATAAATTCTTTAGTGTTCCATAAGGTTTAAGCTTTGATCTGATTACATGCCACATTTTTCTTTACATTTGTAGATTTTTTTCTCCAACATATTATTGGGTTCTGAGTAAGATGTGAGGTTCGATCAAAGGATTTGCCACATTCTTTTCATCGTATGGTTTCTTTCTAGTATGAATTATTTGGCGTTCAGTAACTGTAGAGCCTCTATCAAAAACTTTGTCATAGTATTTACATTTGTGTAGTTTCTCTTTAGCATGAGTTCTTTGGTGTTGAGCAAAGGCTGAGCTTTGATGAAATGCTTTGCCACATTCTTCACATTTGTAAGGTCTCTCTCCAGTGTGTCTTCTTGCATGTAAAGTAAGATTTGAACTTCCAGCAAATGCTTTGCCACATTCTTTACATTTGTAGGGTTTCTCTCCAGTATGAATTCTTTGGTGTCTAGTAAGATTTGAGCTTTGATGAAAGGCTTTCCTACATTCTTTACATTTGAAGGGCTTCTCTCCAGCATGAATTCGAAGATGTTCAGTGAGAGTTGAGCGATATTTAAAGAATTTGCCACACTCTTTACATTCATAGGGTTTATCTGCAGTATGGATTCTCTGATGTCGGGTAAGATTAGAACTTTGATTAAAGGCTTTGTTACATTCTTTACATTTGTAGGGTTTCTCTCCCGTATGAATTAACTGGTGTTGAGTAAGAGTTGAACAAAATCTAAAGGTTCTGTCACAAATTTTACATTTGTAAGGACTCTCTCTTCGCTTAATTTTCTTGTGTTGAATAGGAGTTGCATTTTGATTAAAATCTCTGCAATAATAAGTATATATGTAGGGTTTCTCTTCAGTTTCAATATTCTGGTGTTGAGTAAAAGCTGAAGTTTTGGAAAAGACTTTGTCACATCCTCTACATCTGAAATGCTCATCTACAGTATCTGTTGTCTGGTGTTGAATATGGATACATTGAGGGACAGCAAGTTTTGAGTACTGATCAAAGACTTCCCCACATTTTTCACATTTATAAATATTTTGCAGAAAATGAATACCTTGATGTTTACTAGAATTTGAGCCAGGTGCAAAGTTTTCATGAATTTTATTATATTCACAAATTTTCTGTCCACTATAAATATCCTGGTAATTTTGTTGGCTAGAGCCTTTACTAAAGACCTTCCCTTGTTCATTATGTTTATCAAGAGTTTTCCAAATATCTGTATCTGGATTTTGATTAAGCATTGATGGATGAGCAAGTAATATTCCGTATTTGTCAAAATGGTTTATTGTGGTAGAAGAAAGATCTATTTGGTGATCAAAACATAATATACTTCTCATAGAGGGAATCTCTAAATGATCACATCTAGAATTGTGTTTGTCTTTGTTAAGTCTCTTGTCTACAGAAATATTTGAAAGAAAATGTAATCCAACATCAAAGAATTTGAATTTTTTCAAGTAACTGAGTGAATCACAGACTAAACACATGTTTAGCTCTTTAAAATTTTCTTTGCAAGAAAAGTTATCTTTCATAATTTGATGTGAATGTTTACTTAGGGAATCATATGGATCACTGCAAATAAGTGGCATGAATTCAGGTATTTTCGTAGATGTTACACATTTTTGGTCACTGTCAACAGTGAAGTTTCTGTTGCTTCTTGCTGTTCCCCACTGGTTATGTCCATTACAAAATGATTTTGCATCTTCACACTTATGAACAAATTTCCATTCTTTTCTAAGCTGTGAATTTCTATGGCCACAATTTTTGTTTCTTTGATTTGCCACTTTATGGAAGGAATAATGTACCTCTCTCTCCGTTGAAAATCCTTGGTTAGGAGAAGAAGTTATACCTGAAAAAATGAAAATAATAATTATTCCAGTCACTATCACAAAAAGTGGAATACTTGAGTAGGATAATACAGCACACCATTAAATACATTATTTAAACATTATTCTACATAATGGCATTTGTGACAACATGTTGTAATGACCAGGCATTTTATTTCACTGATATTTGGCTTATGTGATATGAATTTTCACCTAATAACCGTTATAATCATTCATAAAGTACACTTTAAAAAAATTTTAATAAATAAAGAATGCTCAACTATGTGAAGGAAATTTTTTCTGATGTAATGAATATATTACATTTGATTAACATCAAAGCATTAAGAAATGACAGATCATGCAGACGTTCACAGGTTAAAAAAAACAAGTTCTTTATCATGGAAAAAAATGGAGGGGAGATCACCAGCAGGGTAGAAAGAGACTAGAAGGATTTAAGAATATAACCACATGGGAGGTAACCTCAGCTTCTGAAAAATCACTTCCTTCTTAATTCACATATTGAAGCCTGCTTCTTCCTGGAGCTATATGAGACTCTCACTTGTTTCCTCTGATTTGTTAATTCCTACATACCTGGATGAAGGGCTGCTGTCCCTTTACTCTTTAGAATACAATCATCTTTCCTTTGCTCCAGAAAAGCAATCAGTTTTGGTTTAGAGACATTTAGACCTATTAATTGGAAAAGGAAACATTATACTTGATTTAGATACTCCCCGCACCTAGAAGACTTTATAACATTATTTCTTAAAATGTTTTTTTAACTATTGTATTAGACAACCACTCAATTACATAGGAAGCGTTTCTGACTTATAGACTCTGAGTGTCACTTTGATCTATATGATATTAACATTATGAGAGAGAAACACATTTCCATTATAGGCAACAATATATTATGCCACTCAGTATTTAAATTTCCTACAAATATAAATTAAAGGATATATACTATTTCAAATAGGAAGACACAAAAAAGTCATGAAAATTCACTTGTTTATACCAAGAAACCTTCATTTTTTCATCAAAAGCAAATTAGATGCAAATTGGAAGTTCTCATGAGAGCTTCTAAAACAAGTAAGAAAATTAAATAACCATTTTGAATTAGGAACTCTGTGGGGAAATTATCCTTACCAAGGAAGACCAGGTTGCTGTAATTCTCTAGCATCACTTCTGTATACAACTTCTGCTCAGCAGGGTCCAGGCATTCCCATTCTTCTGAAGAGAAATCAATGGCCACATCTCTGAATGTCAACAGCTCCTAAAATATAAGTATCAGGGAATATCACCAAGATATCTAGTGATTTTATAGTGAAAATTGTGATGGGCAGCATTTTAACCAAGGGAAATAGGTCAAATCAGCTGCAAACGAAAAAAGTTTTATCAGGTGTCAATGCACAGAGATGGAACATTAACATTGCTGTGATATTCATGGCCAAAAACAATACCAACAAAAAATGAGAAGATGAAATGAGGCAGAACCTTAATCTACTCCTGAAAAACCATCAATTATATTTTAAGTTCAATGTGTGCATGCCTCTTATGATCCTCTCATGCCATATTTAGTTAGCCTTCATACAGCATGACAAATAATGATGTTCTTCCCCCTTATTTCAGAAGTTTTCACAAATACATTTTTCCAAATATGAAGGCTTTTTTTTTTTGCAAAACCAGGGATTGAACTCAGGCCCATGTGCTTGGCAGGGAAGTGTTTATTCTACTGAGCCATCTTCCCAGCCCCTATGAAGACATTTCAGAACCATTATTATTGGGTTCAAAACAAAATTAACATTTTCGACAACATAAAACATATTAATTCAAGTGAAGCAAGGGCTAGTAATTGACAGGAAACACATTGCTCCAACTGGTTGTCAGCAACTAGCAGAAGAAAACTACAGTTAAGCATTTTTCTATTATTTTAAAATAAAGTATATTTTGACATTGTGTCAGGGAATGAAGATGAGCTGAATAGATTTATGGAGGTTTGGGTCCAGAGTATTTGGACTGGAACTTGTAGAAAGCTTGGTACCCATCTTTTCCTACTCAAATGCAGACTTGATGGGCACAGCAAACTCTGGCCCATGTAGGGGCGTCCAGAGTACATGACATCAACACTTAGAACATGTCCATCCATGCTAATGAAGCACTTAGTGAAGAGCTGAGTTCCCAAACCTGGGCTAACCTCTCAGATGGGCAAGGGAGAGCTTTGACAGCCCCAAATCTAGCTGCATCCCCATGTACATAAATACAGTGTAAGACACTGAAGTAAATCTAGCACCAATGCTGCCACCTTAGCATTCACCTGTAGTGAAGAAGTGCTGCATATGATGGCTTGGCCTATTTTCACATAAGCCAAGAAAGAACATTCTGCACAGAACTGTTTCACTTCCTTTCTAAAAAACTGTGGTTTTTAATAGTAGAAGCACAAAAAAGAAATGTCTGTATTTTTAATGTATCAGCAAGCAATATATCTTAGTTTTGTTTTTACTAGCTTCTGCTTTTGCTTCTATTGTGTTCCCTGTTGTTTTACCCCAGTAATTTTTCATATGCTTAAGCAATTTCATACATTTTATTATGCTAACTGGATTTTTCTCATCTCTTTATTTTTATTCCTTTTATCTTTTCTCATATTCTTTCCTCTATTCTAGCTAAATATATGTAACTTTTTAGAGCAGTCTATATTAATTTTCCATATCTTTTTATGGTTTAATGGAATCATACAGATCCATTTTAATTAAATTTTAGATATATCACTATATGGTTTGCTTTTACATGTCATACTAAAGCAGAGCTGGAGACTGAACTTAGTACTTCAAACATCCTCAGTGGATACTTTGACACATCCACACCAGAGCACAGCAGAGGGAAAGATGCTCACTACGCAGCTCCACACAATAATGGGGAAGAGTCATCCCAATAGATGTACAGATGTAAGAAAATAAGAAAAGATATAATCAAAATCCATAACTTCCTAATAACTGAGTTCATAGAAAAAGAAGTGGAAGAAATGCCAAAAAAATTAATAGAAAACAATCAGACTATTAAAATGACCAATGAATTCAATGAAGATATTGAAACAAGAGCTGATCTCTTATGACAGGCAAAAAAAAATCGAAGCAGTCCAAAGGCATAAATCCTGAAAGTTTGAAACTAAAATTGAGACATTATTACAGATATATCAAAACTTCTTATGACAGAAGAGCACAAAGACAGAAGCAGCATACAAACTCACATTGAAAACAGGTTACCATTTTTATGTTCCTCCTCATACTGGCAAACCACATTATAGGTGCTACATCTAGATCATGAACAAGCTTTGTACATGGAAATACTGTGTTTGGAAGTGACTTACTGATCATGCCTAACTGCAAGGGGACTTGTACAAGTGAGGACTGAATGAAATGTATAACATCATGGTTTAAGTAGGTAATACAGACCTGGCCCACATCCAGAGACATTATATTCTCATGGAAGCCAGAAACCTCTTCTTCCGTAAGGTTTGTTAAATAATCACTGTTAAAATTATGGACTTAGTAGGAAATGCTTTTACATTTTAAAGTTCAAAATTTAAAGAAAAAAACTGCAATAAATATTAACAGAATTAGGAATTTTTGTTTATAAAGTAACAAAGAAAGCACACAATGCTTAAGACATGGAGCTTGAAAAGATACGTAGTGTACATTTGTAGTAAACAGCTTGTAATACAGAATCTATGATGTATTATATATTACCAAAGAAAGTTATCCAAAAAAAAGGCTAAAAAAAAAGTCAACCATCATGTTAGAAAGGAATTGACATTCAAATGACAAATAAATATACAAATATGAATAGTATGTAGGTATGTAAAAAACAACTGATAGCTTGTGTGGGTGGATGTAGTACACCAAAATATCAAAGAAAGCAAAATATTTGGGAACAAATTAGTACCAATATAGAGACCTTAATATTGAAAGAAGCACATATTATTCATCACCAGACAAGTAAAGAGAAAAGCAACATTGGCAGAAAAAAAATACACTAACAATCAAATATTTTCAGGTCTGGCATTAGTAAATAAGGCTGCTGGCAATGTGAACTGGCACAACCAATTAAGAATAGTTTTTGGTAGTAAATTCACCTGCATCCCCTATTAATCATTAATTTTATTCCCATAAGGATAGCCATGCAGCTAAAAAATCTCTAAGAATGCTCTACACTACTAGTTTGAACAGAAAACTAGTAACCACTACAAAAAATGGACAAGATACTGATAAACAGGGCATGCAGAGGTTTTCTGGAGTATTAGTACTGTTCCATTTCTTTCTTTCTTTCTTTTTTCTTTTTAAATGTATTTGGTTGTTGTAGGATCTCACTACACAGCTTGGACTCATGGTGATCCTCCTGCTTTCATCATCCCCAACACGGGAATCAGAGGCATGCCCCAGTCCACCCTGACTCTGGCTGTTCCTGGGCTTGCCTAAACTTGCCTAAGCAGGTGCTTTAGTCCACTGAGCTATCTCACCGGCCCCAGTACTGTTCCATTTCTTGATCTAGGAAATAATTATGTTGTGTATTTCTTTTGTAATATTCATTGACCTATGGCTTTTCCCAATTTTGTCTTAATAATAAGCATTATCCATTAAACAAAAGGGGTGATGAGTAAAGGGTTCAAAAGAGTACTAGAGGACACAGTAGTTAATAGATACATTGGTAATGTTGTCTGTGACACCAGATTCACAGATGTTAAATGTCTAGTTTTCCCCACAAAGCCTCATGCAGTCATGGGGCGGGGACTTCTAGAGTTTGAGATTAACTAATAATCAACTGGGATTATGGATCTCAGTACTACTAGGATTGTGGGTATGAGTGCTACACCAAGCTTGAGGTGGATACACTGAATGTAGCATAAGAGAGAAAGACAGACTTCCTCTCTGGTGCCACTACTCCTCTCATTTGCTCTCTTTTGTTCTTTGCCTCTGCCATGAATGGATTCTGTCTGCCCTGTGCCACTCTGCTTTGGAACTAGCCGAACATGGACTGAAACCTCCAGTAACTGTTAGCTAAATCTTTCCTTGCTTCATTCTGGGTGAGGTCCAATATATAGAACTGAGGGGCCCACAGCACTCTGGAGAGCTGTGATTTGTGGCCCCAGTTCATGCAACTGTGAAGCTTTCCTGGTGTCATCTAAGAACTTTTGAGGACTCTGGGATGCCTGCAGGACTCTGGCATTCTAACCCTTAGCCCTAGCACACAGGCTTGGAGCTTGTGCTGGTGCTGGTCCAACCTTTTAAGAACTTAGGAGGATTCTGAGTGGCCTGCAGGACTCTAGAGTGCTGTGATCTGTGGGCCCAGCATGCACAGGCTCGGATATTTCCTGGAACATGGTCCATCCATTTAAGCACTTATGAGCACTCTCTGTAGCCCATGAGACTCTGGTGAGCTACATCCATTGGCCCCAGTGTAGAGGAGCTGTGTGAGCTTGTGCTGGCACTGTTCTAACCCTTTAAAAACTTAGGAAGATTCTTGGTGTTCATGGGATCCTGGTGAAACTGGCCCAAACCCACCACCTACACGGCAGCTTTGTTGAGTATCACTCAATCACCCCCACTAGTAGTGAGAACCTTGATGAGACCTACATAAGACAAATTTTAACAGATATGAAAAATCAAATGAGCAATAATACACTTGTAATAGGAGACTTTAACAAGGTACTGTCACAAAGATATAGATCAACTAGGCAAAAAAAATCAGCAAAGAAATAACATTTCTAAATGAAACTTGGGAAGAAATTGACTTGGTAGACCTGTACAAAGTGTTTCACACAGCAACAACAGAAGACACATTCTTGTGTGTCTTCTGTTACACATGAACGTTCTCCATAATAGACCATATAATAACACAGAGAACATTCTTAAGTAAATGCAAAGGAATTGAAATTATCCCATGTATACTATCTGACCACACTGCAATGAAATTGGAAATTACTGACAAAAGAAATGACAAAGACATCATAAACATATGGAAATTAAATAACAACCTCCTAAACATCAAGTGGGTCACAGAAGAAATTAAAAAAAAATATTTACAATCAAACAGAAATGAAAAACTAACTTACTGAATCCGGTGGGATGCAATGATGCAATGAAAGATGTCTTAAAAGGAAAATTTATAGTAGTAAATTCACACATTACAAAAACAGGACAAGCCCAAATAAATGATCCCATGCTGCACCTCAAGCACCTAGAAAAACAAGAGAAAGTCAAGCCCAAAGCCAAAAGAAAGTAGGAAATTATAAACATTAGAGCAGAAATTAATGAAACAGAGACAAAGAAAACAATTCTAACAATAAATGAATCAAAAAGTTGGTTCTTTAAAAGAATAAATAGATTGGTAAACCCCTAGCCAACCTAATCAAAAAAAGGAAAGAAAAAACTCAAATTCATACAATAAAGAATGAAAAGCAGGAAATCACTATAGATCCTAGAGAATTCAGATCACCAATACATTATTACAAAATCTTTACTCTCATAGGATGGAAAACACAGAGGAAATGGACAGTTTCCTAGATACATACAAAATGCCAAAGCGAGTCAAGAATATATACAAACTATGAATAACCCAGTAACGAGAATTAAAATTGAAAATGTAATAATAAAAAAAAACCCATACACCAACAAAGGAAAGCCCAGGTCCTGAAGGAGTCACAGCAGAATTCTACAAGAAGTTTAGAGAAGATTTAATGCCAATCTTTCTCAAACTCTTCAGTGAAATTGAAAGGGAAGCAGTTCTCCCAAACTTATTTCTGGAGGTAAGTATTACTCTAATTCTGAAACAAGAGAAAGGTCCACTTAAAAAAGAGAATTACAGGCCAATCTCTCTATTTTTCCTATATATATAGGCACAAATCTTCAATAAAATATTAGCAAATAGACTATAGAAAATCATCAAGATTATACAACACGGACCAGTGGATTTCATCCGAAGAATGCACAGATGATTCAACAAATGCAAATCCATATGTTGAATGTTATATACCAAATCAATGGAGTCAACGACAAAAACCTCATGATTATCTCAACCGATAATGGAAAAGCTTTTGAGAAAGTCCAATACTCATTCATGATAAAAAAACCCCTGGAGAACTGGAATAGATGGTCTATATCTCAACCTGATAAAAACCCATCTAGGAGAAACCAATAGCCAGCATCATACTAAAAGAGCAAAAACTGAAAGCATTCACTTCAAAATCAGAAAGAGACAAGGATGTCCACTGTCTCCACTCCTATTCAATACAGTTCTGGAAATATTGCGCTTGCAATTACACAAAAAAGACAAATAAAAGGAATAAGGATTGGCAAAGTGAAATTGTCATTTGTAGATGACATGATACTCTACATAGAGAACCCCAATACTCCACTAAGAGTCTTGTATTCAGTGATGTAGGAAGATATAACGTCAATAACCAAATATCAGCAGAATTTTTGCACAGAAACAATGAAGGCACTGAGAAATTAGGGAAATCATATATTTTACAACAGCACCAAGAAAAAAAAAAGAAAGAAATTCTTAGGAATCAATTGCACAAAGAAAGAAAAAAGATACATAGTGAAAATTCTTGTACTTGGAGAAAAGACTATGAAGAGGATTTAAGAAAATGGAAAAATAAGGGCCAGATAGATAGCTCAGTGGACCAAGGGCCTGCTTAGGCAAGCACTGGGACTGGGGTTCAATGTGTCAGTATTCCATGCCACAATGGCTGGAGCCAGGTGCACAGAGCTAGTGACTGAGTCTGGGCGTGGTGGCACATGCCTGTAATCCCAGAGCTGAGGAGGTTGAAAATAGGAGGATCACTATGAGTCTGAGCTGCACAGTGAGACCAAATACATCAAAAAAAGAAAAAAAAAAAAAAAAAAAGGAAAAATA
>NDGN010166394.1:0-29621 GCA_002564285.1 Tympanoctomys barrerae
CTTTCGGTGTTCTGTTTCTGATTTCTTCTCCTATTCTGCCAAGAGCAGAGGCTTGCCGTCAGAACTGAGGAAATGACCAGTCACCTGCTCGTTAGTCTGGAGTCTGGCTTCCTTCTCTTTCCCACCTGTGCCCGCTCTGTCCCGATCCAGCCTGGAGCCACAGCTGCAGAGCTCAGCTGGCTTTGGCCTCTGTGCTACGTTCCGTGGCCGCAGTGGTGGGCGCCTGGTTGAAGCCTGCTCTTTCCTGAGTCACCCAGCAGCCTTCCGCTGCCTCAGCCCAGGCAGCATCCCTAAACACAGCGGGAAGGGCCCTGCACTGCCAGCCGGACGCTGCACCTCCAGGGAGCTGCGGTCCGCCTAGCTCGCCTAGCCTCAGCCACGCGTCCCAGCCTCCCAAGGGGCAGCAGAGGGCAGGCATGGGACCCGTGGGGCGGCAGCTGCTCCGTACAGAACAAGAGTTTAAGACAGTTTCTAAAATCCATTCATAGAATTCAGTGATAATCAAATGTGGGGCACATTCAAACCATAGCACCTCTCGTTCTTGGGGACCAAGAGATTTAGAGGAGGGCTGTCCTCTTGCCTTTGGGTAGGGGAGGGTCCTGCAGCCACGAGGGTTTGGGTGCCCGCCCGTTTCTCTTGGGCAGACGGGCTGTGTTGGGGAATCCCGACCCAGTTAGGGCAGAGGCAGCTGGTTTGGGCTTCAGCTGTGTGCTCTTTCTGACATCTCCAAAGCAGTTCCCACTGGGGCCAGGAACCCCACCTCAGCCTGGCTGCTGTGAGCATGGTGGAGCGCATGCCCAGCTTGCAGGAGGGCCTGGGTCAAGATCAGTACCGAGAAAACACAAAAAAAGCTGCAGCAGACTGCACACGTGTGAGCTCTTCTTATTGTTCCCAAGACAGCTATCTCCATAGCACTGATGCTGCCTGGGCGCAGCGCATAGTTCAGAGGTGATGCAAGATCTGCGGGAGGTGGCACGGGGATGCTGCTGTGGAAACGCAGCACCATCTTAGACCTTGAGTGTGGCCAGAGGTTGTTCTCTGTGGGGTGCTGCGACCAGCGCCCTTCTGCCACCAAGCGAGGGCCCAGTCTGATAAATTTCATGTGTGCCTTACTTTGTAAATTGTAATGTCACAGGCCCCTGTGATGGTGACATTACTCCAGGTTGTCACGAGTAGTTTGTTTCCCCTTCTGGGGTTCAGGTATTCAGCATGAGCCTGTCTCTCTGTGCAGGTGATGTACAGAAGGGTTCTGCAGCAGGCCGGTTTCATCCAGTTCGCTCAGCTTCAGTTCCTGGAAGCAAAGGAGCTCTTCAGGTGAGGAGGGGCCGTGACTGCTGCTGAGTGCCCCTGTGCCAGCGACCTGTGCCACGCATCCCAGCCGAAGCCCAGGCAGCTTTGCCTTAGACCTCAGCACTTCCCTGTCGGCCTCCTGGGTACAGCCCAGCATGCCTGTTCTCGTGGGCACCATGAGAAGTGCCCTCAACTGACCAGCAGGGCAGCCGATGTATCTGTCATGGGGGCAGAGCCCCTGCACCCTGCCGGCAGCATCTTAGCTCTAGGTCTGTGAACCCCGTCTTTCAGAACCATTCGGCAGTGCAGGGTTTAATGTCAGGCTACTCGGTTGCAAAGACCCAGGCAGCCCCTCCGGCCACAGCTGGTGCTGACATGCACCCCCCCTCGGTCCCCCGGTGCACAGGTGTCTTGAAGTCCTGCTGGCTCTCTCTGTTGCCCTCTCCCTTCTAGGAGCCAGGCTAGCTCCTGATCTGCAGTGCTCCGGTATGCCTGCAAGAGAGTGTGGCTTTTCCATGCCATTGTGTGCCCCACTGTCCTGTGCCCACTGTGGCCCCGCCCACCCTCCATGTGCCCGACACTGTCCTTGCAGAAGCGGGCAGCTCGACGTCCGGGAGCTGATCTCCTTGCACCCTTTCCTGCTGCCCACGTCCTCCTCCTTCACCCGCTGCCACCCTCCACTGCACGAGTATGCTGACCTGAACCAGCTGACACAGGGCGACCAGGAGAAGATGGCCAAGTGCAAGCGCTTCCTCATGAGCTACCTGAACGAGGTCCGCAGCACCGAGGTCGCCAATGGCTACAAGGAGGACATCGACACAGCTCTGCTCAAGCTGTATGCAGAGGCCGACCACGACAGCCTGCTGGACCTCCTGGTGACCGAGAACTTTTGCCTCCTGGCGGACAGTGCAGCCTGGCTAGAGAAGCACAGAAAGTGAGTGTCATCCCTCCCACCTCGCTCTGGGGACACTGATGGGAGGCTTCCTCAGCCAGTGGGGCTGCATGGTTACCGCCATGGAATCGCAGTGGCACCTCGCTGTCACAGTCTGTGCATGGCCATTCTTCACAATGTGGCATAGCTGAGAGCGCTCTTCCTAAATGGAGACCTTCTAGGTATCCCCGTGCCTGGCAGAGGACGTGCCTATGGGCAGTGTCCAGCATTTTGAGGAGCACACCAAGGTCCCTAAGGAGGGGCGAGGTCGTTGTCCCAGTGGCTGAGAGGGAGGCCTCAGTGAGTCCAAGTCACATGAGACTAACATCGGTGCTGAGTGCCCGTGGCTGGTGTGGCCCAGTTAGTGGTGCTCTCCCTGGGCAGGTTGTTACGGGGCCTGCTTTCTAGGCCTTGGGGCTCTTAAAAAACAAGGGCTGTCAGGTGAGCCCTCGGTCCATGTAAAAGAAGATTTTCTGCATATGATTTTTATTAAGAGTTTGATATGGCAGTAACACTGATGGAATCCCTGGAGGCTCTGGGTCACAGTGCCTGGACTCCCTCGGCCTCTGCCGCTTTCCGTCAGCTACTTGAATGTGCTCCAGGGTGGTGTCACGGGGTGCATCCCCACCTAGGACTGTGGGACCGGAGGTGCTTCACGGGCGTGTTTCAGAGCTGAAGCTTGTCTTAGTTCTCTCGTTGCTGAGACAAAATCCCCAACATCCAGGAGAGGATGAAAAGCTTAGCTCATAGTTCCTAGAGGTTTTAGTCCATAGCTGGCTTCTCCGAGGCAGGGCAGGCTGGCTGGGGGGCGTGCAGAGAAGCCGTGAACACTGAAATGCTTCCAAATCTGAAACTCCTTGGGGGTCATGATAGTCTTCCAAACATTCAGACTGTACAGTGTCTTGCCTCTGATTCCCAGGTTAGGGATGCTGAGCTGCCTCCTGCTTAGGAGCCCTGGCAGGTAGAAGGTGGTGAGGCGGCAGGTGACAAGCAGCAGTGCGGCTTCTGTTCCTGGTATTCTATCTGGGTCACATGCTCTTAGAGTGAACCACACAGGGCAGGGGGTGCTTCCCATTACGCACACCCAGAACTGTGCCTGAGCAGTCAGTGGGCTAGTTAGCACTGCATGCTCCTGACCCCAGCACCGCACACCTGGACCAGCCACCTCTGCAGGCGCCTCCATGGCTGCCTGAAGCGTTGGCCATAACAGGGTTGTTTGTGCAGAATTTACTGGGTAAACATCACTAATCCAAAAAGCCAGAATCTAAAATGCTGCAAACTCTGAAATGCTCCCAAATCTGAAACTCCTTGGGGGTCATGATAGTCTTCAAAACGTTCAGACTGTACAGTGTCTTGCCCCTGATTCCCAGGTTAGGGATGCTGAGCTGCCTCCTGCTTAGGAGCCAGAACACAGGTTGATACTGTGGCCATGGGACAGGACGACCTGTAGTCACCACACTCCTGAAGCTGATTTTTTGTGTCTTAAGCATTTGCTCTTTAAGTGAACAAAGCTGACTTCTCTTGGCGTCAGCTGACTCTGGACCTGCTGGGCAGGGGTGAGGCCAGGAGCCTGGTTCCCCTGCTCAAGGAGGGCACTGCCCCAGGCCCAGCCTGCTGCCCTTTCCATTCACAGTGGGCCCGGGGGCGCAGGGAAGGTAACAGCCTCGATCTGCAGTTCATGGGTCACGAAGCCTGAGTGGAAAGCAGGTCCTTGAGTTCCCGGCTCCCCAGAGTTGGTTACCCTGACTTTCCATCATGTGTGGTAGGGCACCTGCCACTGTGGGCCGGGTGGGACCTTTGGTCCTCTCTCCAGTGTGTGCAGACAGCGTGCCTGTCCCACTCTGATGACCTCGGGATGGACTGGCCTGTCCCATTCTGATGCCCTGGGGATGGACTGGTACAAAGAGATGGGAGCGTATTCATATTTGAAGTGAATTGCAAAGCAGTTCCAGCTATGATTTTTCAAGTAGTACCATTATAACTTTGTTTTTTCCACTCTTCTTCAACTGGAGTCAGATCCTTCCTGGAGATCAATAGAACATGTAGTTCTGATACAGTGAAAAAAAAAAAGTTCTGAGACTCCTGGACTCCAGGGGAGGGAGAGCTGGACCCAAGGGTGGGGCTGTGCTGTGGTGGGCGGGGCTTGCTCCGGTGGGCGGGGCTTGCCTCACTGCCTTGTTTCTTCCAGGTACTTTGCACTGGGACTGCTCTACCACTACAATAACCAGGATGCCACTGCGGTTCAGGTAAGCCTGCAGGTGTTCTAGGGTTGTTTTGAAGCCATACCATTTAACTTAGTGTTACTTAAATAAGTCACAAATTGGTAGAGCCCACATCTGCCTGATCCATGACTTTGTTTATGTGGAACAAAAATAATACAGGAAGTGAATTCTTTGAGATTGCCCAAGTCTTTTCTTTGTGTTTATGTCTTTCTAAGGAACATTACTAGAACTAAAGTTTTGGAGATTGAAGAAATAAAAAGTATTGAGGCTTTATTTTTTAATAAGTATTAGCTGACACAAAATTGTGCACGTCTGTGGGGCACGGTGTGGTAGTGAGCTCACGCACGCAGTGTGGTCTGATCAGGGTGACTGGCACTTCTGTCTCCTTAACGTTATCGTTTCTTTGCGATAGAAGCCTTTAACTCCTGTTTTAGCCTCTTCCACAGTAATAATGAGTTGTGCTGCTGAGCCGAGGACATCCTTCCTGAGTGTTGTGTAGGTGCCCCCGCTGCCTCAGGACCCTGCCTCTCCCAGGCTCACTGCCCACTCTCTGCTCAACATTTATGAAACCACCCTGAAAATAGGACTTCTTTTTTTTTTTTTTTTTTTTTGGCTTTTTGAGACAGGGTCTTGCTATGCAGTTGGGCTGTCCTTAAGCTCACTTTGTAGCCCAGGCTGGTCTTCAGCTCCCAGTAGGCCCTTTGTGTCAGTCTCCCAAGTGCTAGGGCCACAGGCATGCGCCACGATACCTGACAAAGGACTGCTTCCTGAGCCAGAAGGCATGCGCCATCAGGGCTTACCAGAAAACTCAGGCCACAGAGTCCGTAGTTTTCTCTGTTACTGATGAGAATAGTTGAAGTGAGCTGAGTCCTAACTGTGCCCACATCACAGTGATTAGGCCGGGCGGGTCCGGGCGGGTCGGCATGGGTGCTGCCAGGGCCAGAGCTCCGCGTAGCCGGCACGAAACCAGCGTGCGGAGCTCTGGCCCCTGCAGCCTGCTCACTCGGAGCCCATCCTGTGTTCTTGGGGGCTTCCTGCCCTGCTGGACCTGCTGCCCACCTGCATTGTGCTGTGTGATGCTTTCCCCGTGTGCCCTTTTTGTTCAGTTTTGTGAGAGGCTGGGAACATCAGCCACATTCCCCAGACTAGCTTCAGTCTGCGACATAAGAGCCAGGGAGTGCTTAGTCTTCGGAGGCTCTGAGGAGCTGCCATGGTAACAAGACTGCAGAATAAAACTGTGCGGCTTTTGGCACTTTGGAGAGACACTGGCAGAAAGCCTTTATTTTGGGCGCAGGCGGACTGCAGGAGACGGTGAGGGTGGAAGGAGGAGGCAGCATAGGCTATCGGGTTGGACCAGGGGTGGAGTTTGTATGGGGAGGCGAGCGACTGCCAAGAGCAGACCAGAGGGTTCTGGGTGCATGCAGAAAGGAAACAGAAGTTTATTTTGGGACTAGCAGACAAATATAGAAGTTAGTCCTGGAGGACGTGGTCATTTGGGGACCCCACACCAGGTCGCGTCATCGCTGTGATGACTGTGGCTGTCTCCTATGGGCAGAAACCCATTATAGACAGAGAATGGGTTCCCATGCATGTGCGCCCCAGTGTAAGGGTAGATTTGAGTATCACCCGTTACCTATTTATGTGCATTACTGGGGACTGAACCCAAGGCCTTACACATGCTGGCCAGGTGCTCTACGGTTGAGCTATGCTCCCAGCCCTTTTTCAGTTTTTGCATCGAACGGGGGGTCTTCCAGTGTTCTCCAGGATGAGCTTGTGATTCTTTTTGTCTCAGCCTCCTGTAGCTAGGATTACAGTTATGCCCCGCTGCACCTGGCTTATAATTTTTATTTTTTAAAATATGGTGTTCTCAGAATTATAACTTGATTGATAAAGTGCAGTAATATTAGCAAAACTAAATGGAAAAACTTTGTGAACTTTAAATGATACAGAGCAAATCTCTGGCGAAATTCTGAAAAGCGCTTTTAGTACACTTAGGGCTGAGTTACTTGGTTGGGGGGTCTGATGTTAAGGAAGCGAGTGCAAGTTGAGCCCCTCTAATCTGAAAATCTGAAATGCTTCCAAATGCAAAACTTGCTGCGTGCCGGGGGGAGGCCACAGGGGGACGTTCTACACTATGAAGCTTTGTTTTGAGCAAGCAGCTCCCTGAGAGGCGCAGATTCCCTCCAGGCTGTGTACCTGGGGTTTACATGAAGCATTCACGCATTCATCCTGAGACTTGGGTCCCAGCCCCAAGGGGGTCTGATGTGACACGAGTATCCTGAAAGCTGAGTGGGCTGAGCCCTGAGACCCTTGTGCTCCCAGCCCTGTGCGGCCGCGGAGCTGGTGTGCTGGCGTCAGTGACAGGCACATCGCTGCCTTACTCCTTGGGCTTCTTTGGGGCTGGGTGGGACTCAGCATTGCCGCAGGTGGATGGGGGTGAGCCGCATGGGCAGGTGATGTGGGGGACCTTGTGTGTGGCCTCCATCCCTCCCTGCCCTGCGTGCTGCTGCCTCCGGGTCCCATGAATGAGCTTCACTTATCACGGAGGGCTGTTGTACTTGGGATCTGTCCCAGGCTCCCTGTGCAAAAGACAGGGAGCCTCTGGCGACAGAGTCACCAAGGCTTTTCTAGAGGCCCACTGCCTGGCCATCACAGCCCAGTGATGGAGAAAAGGAGGCGGGGTGGGCTGGTCCCTCAGGGGAGCTGGCTGCGCCCCAGGGCATGTGGGCACAGCCGCTTGGTTTATGTACAGCCTGCTAGTTGTCCTCTGCTCTGCCCATAGATGTCATCTGCTGTGGGTTACAGACTGTACAGAAAAGGAAGGGAGGGTAAGGAGGAAGGGAAGAGGAGGAAGGACAGAATTTGGTGGCTTGTTTGATGGCTGGACTGTATCTTTTTATATCTCTGTATCACAAAAAATCGACTTTGTGCTCAGCACTTAACAGTTGTCATGCACAGGCTGAGCCTTGCTTGCCCAAAGTGTTTGGGCCGGAAGCTTTCAGACTTCAGTTTCTCAGATCTTGGCATACTCACCTAGGCTTCACTGGTGCGGCAACTCAGAACTCGAATCCCAAGGTCAGGGTCAGTGTGCTTTGAAAAGTGGGTTTTTGAGCTAAGAAGATTCCACTTGTGTGGCAAGTCTTGAAAGGCCAACGTACACGTGTGGCTTTCCAGGCTTCTACAGGGTATGTGACGTGTCCATTCCCGTCCAGATGTGGGTGAACATCGTGAATGGAGACGTCCAGGACGCCACGCGCGCAGACCTGTACGAGTACGTCGTGGACTTCCTCAGCACCTGCGCCGACCAGCAGCTGGTGTGGGCCCACGCCGACTGGGTGCTGCAGAGGAGCCAGGAGGTTCGTGCGGTCTCGGGGACTGTTTTCCCGGGTGCTGACAGGAACGGCCCCCAGGCCTCGGTCCTGGGCGGGAGCAGAAGCTATGTTGCGATCTCTAGTTGTTGGGGTTTTTTTTAGTTTTTTGAGACAGGGTCTCACTCAGTAGCTCAGGCTGTGCCTGAATTCTCATCAGTCCTTTCCCTGCTATGTTCAGGGTTATAGTCATGTGCCGCCATGCTCAGCTCCACCTCCTGTGTTTTCATTGCCCCCATTTATTTATTCATTTGTCCATTCATTTATTTGTTCTTTTGTTCAGAGACAGGGACTCACTGTGTATTTCAGGCCTTGAACTCGCTGTGTAGCCCAGGCTGGTCCCAACCACACTGCGGTACTCCTGCCTCAGCTGGGTCCACAGGTGTGCAGCCCCACACCAGGCTCTTCTGCCTTTAATGCTGCTGAAGCTTCTGGGCTCTGGGGGTCCAGAGGAGCGCCTGCATTTGGTGCTTCCGAGTCATGCCACTTGGATCCCCTTCCAGCTGGAAGCCCCCCTCTTGGTACCTTGGCGCTTCATTTCCATCGCCACTCCCAAGGTCTAGCATTGCCGTGTCCTGCAGTGGGATCAGTTGCCCACAGGGCATGGTCATTGAGAGACAGTAGAACCAGGCCTGGGGTTCCCTGCGGCCACCAGGGTCCTCGTCTCTGCCCCTCTTTGTGCGCAGGCTGGGGTGGAGGCAGGGGTGGGGAGCAGGACCCAGCCTGTCAGTGATGGAGCAGGGTGTGCAGCCAGGATCGAGATCCTGATCCTGAGCGGTGTGCACAGATGGTGGTGGCAGGGACAGCAAGCGTTGTCATTTCCACCGTGGAGTGCCTGAACCTTGCCCTGGCTCCAGGAGAGACAGCTGGCTCTGAAGCAGGGCCTTGTCCTCAGGGAAGACCTTCTGAGCATTGCCTCTGCCTGTGCTCCTGACGCCCACACGGCATGCTGCGCCGCACCCTCCCTCCCCACAGCTGTGTGCACCCTGCCAAGGGCGCAGCCCACCGGGCCTGGCCTGCTTGCACCTGGGCGGTCCATCCCTGGTCAGGGATGTTGCCAGCAAGAGGTACCCGAGTCCCTGCATCCACTCTGTCATCTCTGGAGGTCACACCAGGTGGGCCTGAGTTACTGAAGCTCAGAGAGGCACACTCGCTTGCTGAGGTTCTGGGGATGCTGGAGGTGACACACACACTCAGCTGAAGGAGCCCCAAGTCCACACGTCTGTTGGGTTCATAGATGATAGGTGTGGCAGAGGTGACGCCGAGCACCTCAGGGAATCAGCCTTGGAAGACAGAATCAGCCCGCCTTGGGCTCTGGAAGGAAGCCACCTGGAGACTACCTGTGGTCTCGTTCAGGCGGCCGCCCACCAGCGCCATGCACTGTCCGCCGCCAGGTAGCTTACCAGTGACCTGAGCATGGCCCCAAGTCCAGTGCTTTCCTGGTGCCCCACTTACTCCTAGGCCAGGGCTGCTTGGTGTGGGTGACTCTAGCACTGCTGGGGGAGCCCTCAAACCTGTTACCAGCAAGTATTTCTCTGGTTTCCAGCAACTTAATAGAACTGAGCTGCATAGCGAGACCCTGTCTCAAAAAAGACAGAGAAAAAAGGGGGGACTTCCAGCGGGATTGTAGAGCACCGAGCCTAGGAAGCATCCCTGTGTGCACTGTGGTCCTTCCAGCGCCTCCTGTTGAGCTGGGTTGCTCCTGAAAGGCACGTCCTAGCACCTGATGGCCTTCTGATCGGCATGGCAGACGACGGCCGTGTAACGAGCTGCCACTGTGCTGTCCGTGCTGACTGAATCCGGAGATGGAGCTGGTGACCCCGAGCACCCTCTAACATGCTGTTCTGCCTCCAGGTTGGAGTTCAGGTCTTCACCAAGAGACCCCTGGACAAGCAGCAGAAGAACAGTTTTAATCCAGACGACGTCATCAGCTGCCTCCAGAAGTACCCCACAGCCCTGGTCAGATACCTGGAGCATCTGGTGGTGGACAGGAGCGAGCAGGTGAGCACTCCCAGCCACCTGGTGGTGGGCCACAGCATCACGGGCCACACAGGTAGGGGCCTGGCTGTCGACTCCTGGTGGACAGTACCTAGACAGGAGGGTCCCTCAGCTGTGCAGGCTGTCCTGATGTCCACAGAGCCCAGTGCTGGGCAGAAAGACCTGTCCAGACCCACGTCAGCTCCTCTCCGCTTACATCCTTCTCTTCCTCTTCATTACGCTTGGAGGGGATGAGAAAGCCGTTTGTGTAGCGTCTCTATGCCTGTGGCCTACGCCCTGCCACTGGTAGATTACCAAGGTGGCAGCTTCCAGGGGGCAGAGGTCATGTGGCTCGAGCCACCTGTTGCTCTGTGCCTGTGGCAAGCCAGCGAGTGTGCAGGGCGGAGCAGAAGCACCCACATCCAGGAAGCAGGCAGCAGGCCCTGTCCCTGGCAGGCCACATCTAGTGACCTGTGGGCCTCCAGGACACCTGCTGAAGCTCCACCTCATGCCCCGGGCCTTTTCTGGCAGCACGCAGCTCGCCTGTTCACCGTGGGCGAACTGTGGGCCTTGGGTCTGGGTCTTTGAGAGTTGCTAGCTGTCAGTGCAGTCTGGTCAGGGGAGCCCCGCTGGTCTGAGACCCAAACCCTGTACTGCCTCACTTCCGCTTCCGCTTTCACTTCCCAGAAAGCGGAGTACCACACTCACCTGGCCGTGCTCTACCTGGAGGAGGTGCTGCGGCAGAGGGCGGCCCTCAGCCACAGTGACACCACAGCCACGGAGACGCAGACCAAGCTGCGGCGCCTGCTCCAGAAATCTGACCTGTACAGGGTGCACTTCCTGATGGGTGAGGGCGGTGCGCGTCCTTTCTGGAGAGGGAGAACTAGCCAGGGCCCGCGAGAGCTGCCCTGCTCTCCTCAGACACGGCGCTCACACGACCTGCTTGTCTCATGAGTGGCTCTGTTTCTATCTATTTCAGGGGCACTGGGGTGGAGCCAGGGCTCCTGGCCCTGAGCAAGTGCTCTGTGCTTCTGCCACACCCCCAGCCTCAGGTGCCCTTTCCTGAAGTCCCCCCCCCCAAAGGCCAGGGGTCACAGTAACGCCTCCTGCCGGACCTGTCCACTGGGGGCGACTGGGTGTAACAGGCGGAGAGCAGAAAGATGGACATTGCTGCAGCGCTGTCCTGAGCCTCTGGCATGGGAACTGCATGGTGGTCGTGTGTCGACGCCCTGCGCTGCGCTCCTTGCCCCTCAACCCAGGGCGCGCCCAGAGCGCTCTCGCAGTAGGGAGGGAGTGGGCACCTGCTGTTTTTGCACTCTGGACAGGCCGGGGGCAGAGGGCCTTGCTGGTCATCCACACCCCGTGGCAGGGCCCCGGTCAGGACAGATGCTGTCTTCAGGGTCTCTTTTCCTTCTGTCCTGGAAGCATTGCTGGAACAGGAAAGGAAACTTGGTTTCACCCTCAGACTTTGTGGCTAATGTAGATATGGGTTTTTGTACACTTTTGTGTAGAGCAGGTTTGAATGGGAGTAAGGGGTTGGACACGTTTTGGGGTGTCTGCGTGGAAGGGAATACAGGCACTCCTCACCCCTGGGCTCTGTGGCTGTGCTGGGACTGACGGTGGGGAAGGTGCGTTGTAAGAGGGGTCTGTGGCGACATAGCATCCTTCCTCCTGGTCACTCACTGCTCCTGGGACCAAGGGCCACGCAGGCCTGGAGAGTTCCAGGAGGGGGTGCTGGGCCTGTGTGGACCCCAGACTTCTCCAGCTGGGACGAGCACTGGGGCACCAGAACGTGGATCTGCCCTGGAGCGCGGGGTGCTGGGGCTCCTTGAGTACAGCCCTGGGTGGAGGTCGGGAGCGGGGTGTCCGGCCTCCTTAGGTCCTGAGCCGCAAGGCTTATTGGTTCTCCTGATGTCTCCCAGAGGTCGTCTCCTGGCTCCCTGAGGCCCGGGGCGCGCTGCTCCAGCCCCTGGCCGGGTCGGGGCGGTGTTGCTTCTTACTTGGCAGTGAGGGCAGCCCAGAGCCGGGGCCGGGTGGGTGGGCCCCAGGCCCAGCCGTCCTCAGCAGCTTCTCCCCACAGAGCGGATCCGGGGTGCCGGGCTGCCTGTGGAGCGTGCCATCCTGCACGGGAAGCTGGGCGAGCACGAGCAGGCCCTGCGTGTCCTGGTGCATGAGCTCGGGGACCCAGCGGCCGCCGAGGACTACTGCCTGTGGGGCTCTGAGGGCCGGGGTGCCGCCTGCCGCCAGCACCTCTTCCACACGCTGCTCGCCATGTACCTGCAGGCCGGGCCTGCAGCTCCTGAGCTCGCTGTGGCCGCCGTGGACCTGCTGAACCACCACGCGGGGGAGTTCGATGCTGCGCAGGTGCTACAGCTGCTGCCCGGCTCCTGGTCAGTGCAGCTGCTCCACCCCTTCCTCACGGGCGCCATGCGCGGCAGCGTCCACGCCGGGAGGACCGCGCAGGTGGCACTTGGCCTGGCCAGGTCGGAAAACCTGCTGTACACAGCCGACAAGGTGGGTGTGGGCCTCCGTCTCCTGCCACCGCCTCACACGGTGTCCTCACACACAGGCAGGACTGAGGACGTCTCAGGGCCCCTACACAGAGCAGCCCCACATGTCATGCTGCCTGCTCCCCTCACCTCTTGGTGACCTTCTTCTGCATGGCTGGCCCAGCAAGGCATCCCCCCATGGCCTGTCTCTCTCCACTGCACTGCCTGCCTTGGCTTTGAGAGCCGCCTCAGAGGGACCACACAGTCCCACGGCCTAGGGTGCGAGCGCTGCGGCGTCGGCCTGCTGTCCTGGGGCAGATGAGTCCCCCTCACACACCGGGTGCCCCGTGCCCTGTGTATGACTTCCCTCTTAGCCCCTGAGTTCACCGTGGGTGGATGGCTCTGTGTGTCGACCGCTTCCCTGGGGCTCAGCCCGGTGTGCTGGGCACCGACCCCATTCATAGCTGGAGAGGCTCCCAGAGTACGAGAGCAAGGCGAGGCCACCCCGCTGCTGCCGACAGCCCTGCCTGGAGGACACACTGCGCCGTGCAGCAGGACCCTGCAGGCTTGGGCTCTGCTCAGCGGGAGCGTGAGGGCTCGGCTTAGCGACCCCTGAAGACAGCGCCCTGCTTTAGGCGACCAGGCACCGTGGGGCTGTGCCCAAGCCACTCTGTGCACCTTGCTGTCCTCACTGATCACACAGAAGCCCCTGGGGCCCCCTGGACATGTGACCCGGTGAAGGGCCTGAGCCACCACTGCAGGCAGGTGGAGGGGGAGACGGCTGTCGGCAGCAGCGATGGCTCAGGGACAAGCTTTTCCTGTTCTCTGGTTCCAGAGGGTGGCGGTTGTGTGCCTTTCTTTTTTCTCATTGTTGACACAAAATACACACTGCCCAAATTAAAGGGGGAAAGGTGTATTTGGCTCACAGTTTGTGGAGGTTTTGTCCATATTTGGCTGGCTCCAAGGCAGGGTGGCGCGTGGCAGAGGGCAGCAGCTCATGGTGGCGCAGAGGGAGGGGCAGCGGTGGAGGGCAGGCCTCTCCCTGGCTTGCCTGAGCAGCTGCTGGCCCCAGCGCCGGAGCGCTCACACCCAGACTCCCAGCCCTGGCCCATGCGTCAGTCAGAGACTAGACGCCCCCATGCCTGCATGTGGCCTTGCGGGGACACCCAGACGCACAGCCACCGCAGTGTGCTGCTCGTCTCCTTCCCTGCACACTACCCAAGGAAGCCCCTGTGAAGCCCTCTGTCGTTGTCGGCATGGTGGCCATGACACCTTGCTCACGGTGGTGAGGCAGCCCCCCGGGCCACTGCCAGCCACCGTGTCTCGCTTCCATTGCAGATGAAGCTGAAAGGCGGTGCCATCCGGCTCTCGGACCAGAAGCTCTGCCAGCTGTGCCAGCATCCCTTCACAGAGCCCGTGTTCGTCCGGTACCCAAACGGGGGGCTCGTGCACCCCCACTGTGCCGCCAGCAGACACCGGGCCCCCAGCTCCCCCAGCCCTGGCACCCGGACTTGAAGAGCTGTGCGTGAAGGTGCGAGGGTGCCTGAGTTCTCGTCCACATCTGCTGACAGAGCAGGCGGCTGCACACCAGCGCCAGCGCAGAGGGTGGTGTCGGGTGCTGGGAGATGTCTGTTCTGAGAGCCAGGGCCCCTCCCTGCCAAGCGTTCTGTGACCAAGAGCACAACCCTGGGACAGCGAGGGCTGCCTGTGCAGTGCCGTCCTCCAGAGCCAGAACAAGCAGCAGCCCGTGTCCCCACCCAGGTGGCTCCACCACCCCCAGTGGCCAGCCTTGGGGATGAGACGTGTGTTCCTCCTTCCCTCGGTGCCTGCCTGGTCACCAAGCACTGCTATGTTTCTGGCTGCCTGGCAAGTGGAGCTGTGCGTAGGACCTGCGGGAGCCCCACGGCAGCAGTGGCAAGGTGGGCTCCTGTCGGTCAGCGTGGGCTCATGGAAGACTGTGGCGTGACCCTGTGCAGCCAGGCATTTGTATCTGAACTTGTAGCACCTTTGTAGATTTTCTTGAGTTGGAAAAGTCACCTGCCACGTTCACTAGGAATGCTTCTCTCAGTCAAATGTGCCTCCTCCTAAAAACCTGGGAGCCAGAGAGATGGGCACAGAGTGAGCATGCCTCGCAGGAGGGCCGGGGCCGGGGCCGGGGTTGGGGCTGGGGCGGCACTGCCCTGCAGGGGAGCCTGCTGCTGGACTCTGTGCAGTTGGGGAGGTCCGGCCAGGCCGCCTTAGCTCCCCTCACCTCTGTGCCTGCCCTGAGGGCCCCTGAGCCCACAGAAAGCGGCCTCTGCCCTTCCTGTGGGGTTCCTTGTGTCTGTCCATCCCTGGCCCGCTACAGTCACTTCACTGCCCACCTGCGAGTATGTGCGTGTCTCCCCAAGGATGGAGGCTGGGGTCTGGCACTGGCTGGCATGGGGGGTGAGGGCTGCACCCACCTGAGCAGTGCCCGGGCTGCAGAGACCTGCCCTGTCAGTCTTCGAGTGAGCCAAGAAGATGAAGATGAAGCTCTCCCTGTTGCTCTGCTGTGCACTGCGCTAGCCAGGGTAGGTTTGTGGCCCGGCTGCAGACTCCCTGTGGGCGAGGGCTGTTACAGAGTGTGCGCCTTGCCCAGATGTCACCGGCTCGGCCATGACATGGGGCTTGGATTCCTCAAAGAGCAAGTTAATGTCCATGCAACATTGCACTTTCAGAAACTTTGTTCCTTCCCTACATAAAATGGGTGTAATCTCGACACAGGCTCGTGGCTGCCCATTGGTAACGCGGGCACCCCGGTCTGTCTGAACCCGGAGCATTACTGTGAAGCAGACGGCATCCTTCCCAGAGCGGGAATGGGCGCTTCCTGTCAGCTGGTGGGCATGCTGTCGTGTGCGTGAGGACCTGTGTCCCTGGTGTTGCTCACGCGCGCGCGCCGGAGGTCTTTTGGTCCGGCCGTTTTTCAGGTCTGCTCTGTGGTTGCCCTTAGTGGCGCGCGGGAGCTGTTGTCAGGGCTCCACCAGCTGCTCTGGTACAGTGGCGCTAGCAGAGCTCGGCCGGCTCGGCCGGTCCATGGGCAGTACTGCGTGGCTTAGGAGCTGTTCGCTCTGCTGTGTGCTGAGTCCTAGCAGAGGAGCCGGGGCTGAGGGCTGGAGCAGAGCCAAGAGGTGCGCGTGGCAACCGCGGGGGTGGCCCTGGCCTGTCTTTGCTTTCCCCTGGGCCCCTTTGTCCTTGGACCTGTATCCTTCATCTCTTTGGGCCCCAGATATTCAACCTGTACAAATGTAAACTTGTTAATTTTATTAAAAAGAATTTTAATTCTTTGTTTCTTTTACAAAAGTTGTTGGGGGGAGGTGGTGGCGCCCACACACGCTGTCACTAGGGTGAAGAGCTCTAGAGGTCGAGTGCTGCACCTCCTGGCCCGCGGGCCCGACCCCCGCCCTGAGCTGCCCCGGGGTCGGAGGACACTGCTGGCCCGCAGTGACTTCAGAAGAGCAGCCAGCAGTGGTGCCCAGCAGTCCCGGTCGCTGCCTGCTGTCTGGCCTGGGAGCCCTTCGTGGGATACAGCCAGGCTTGCGCTCACTCCCACCTCCTTCCCTAGGGTGGTGTGGGTGCCGTCGTGGGCCTTCCTGGATGGCTTTCGTCCTGGTTCCCTTTGCGGGCAGCACAGGAGGATTTGAGCAATACCCTCCCCCACCCAACGCTGCCTTACAGGCTGCGCGCGCGTGTGTGTGTGCATGTGTGTGTGTGTGTGTGTGTGTGTGTGTGTAGGCAAGGCGTCTGAGCCACCCCACAGCTCTGGAGCCCCAGGGCTGCTGCTCTGAGACCCCCTCAGCAGCAGCCAGGGCAGCCCCATGCTTCCTCACAGATGGGCTAGGCTGTATTCACAAATTCTGGGGGATGGCAGGCAACACGGTGCTGGGCCGCGGGGGTGGGGTGAGACGCATGTAAGCCTGGCCACAAAGAAAGGGTCAGCAGTCCTGAGGGCAGGCGCGAGGCTGTGTGGCCCGGTGTCCTCTGTCAGCAGGGGCAGAGACTGGCTCTGCCTCCGGTGGGCGAGCTGGGATCCCACCACGGCCTGCCTGCTCCTGGCCAGTGTGTCACTAAGTGCTCGAGATGAGCGCGTGCCAGACTCAGGACCAGATGGACCGGATCTCCCATGCTTGGCGGGGGCCAGTGCCAGGAGATGGTCAAGCCTGCTGGGAGAGCACATCGGAGCCGATGAGCCCGCAGATGCACTTAGCCAGGACAGAGAAACAGCACTAAGTCCGTCTGCAGCCCGAGTCCTGAATTAGTCAAAAGAACATGGGGCAAGAAGGGATTAGAAAGCAGTGTAAGCTGGGCCGGCCAGATAGCTCAGCAGATTAAGGCTCCTGCTCTGGCAGGCACAGGGATCAGGATTTGATCCCTGGCGTGCCATGCCAGCTTTGCCCCCGGGGCACGCTCAGACGGCAATTGAGACTGCATGTGGTGGGCATGCCTGTTATCCCAGCGCTTGGGAGGCTGAAAACAGGAAGATCACCATGAGTCCGATCTGCATAGTGAGACCCTAGACTAAATGTATTTTTAAAAAGCAATGCAGGTGACTTGGAGGGCTGAGTCTGACCTGGAGGTGGCAACTCCTGGGAAGCCTGGCTCCTCAGGGCTGTGACACAGGACACTGGTCCCGTGCAGCCTCGAGCTGGGGGCATCCGTGGTCCCCTGAGGGCGAAGCTGTGGACATCAGTGCGAGGTCCAGGCTGGGAGGGTGACCGTGCCACCCCTCTGGTTCCTGGTCTGGGGCAGTCCTGGTAGCTGCCCCCCAGCCCATCCCCCCTAGCCCATCCCCCAGCCCATCCCCCCCAGCTGCCTCCAGGGTGGCAGCTGTTCCACCCCTCTGCTGCCCATGAACGGCCTCCGCTGGTGCTACTGCCCTTCCCCAGAACCTCCCACTCCTCACTCCTTGTCTTCTCCTATCTGACCTGCTCTCAGGCCGGAGACGGCAGGCGCGCCACCCGCCCACGCGAGCTGTGACTCACGGGCGGGCGCAGCGGTGCGTGGTGGGATAGGGCTGGCCACCTCTGCGCACTGGCTCAGACAGGAAGTCACGGGGCGGCAGCTCATGCCTAAATACGAAGAGAAGAGCACGGCTCCTGGTGCTACTAACAGGAGTGCATGCGTACACCAGAGTAGGGCTCCTGGTTTCCGGGTAGCTTATGAGGACGTGTGCACTTCGTACGAATGAAGCCTGGTATGCAGTGTTATACCCAAGCCCCCCAAAGACAGCTTCACACAGAGCTCAAGAGGAGCCTCGTGCAGGCCTCGGGAATGGCTCCAACCAGGGCAGGGCCCTTGTCCCCAGGGGACACACAGGAGGCTGCACCTCCCTTGCTGACCCCAGGCCTCCGAGTGAGCAGCATGTGTCCCTGTCATTCCCTGGCCTCTGGCAGCACCCTGGGGAGCCTTGGCAGGAGAGAAGGTGTGGCCATCCCCAGCCTGCTGTTCAGCCCCGCTGGCTCCTATCCCTCAGCTGAGTTGGTCACTGCCACTGGCTGTGGGGCAGGGAGGGACAGTTCCCTGCCTCACCTGCGGCAGAGTAGGCTGTGCAGAACACAGGGCTCCGGGTGGGGGCAGGAAGGGCTGCACGGCCCTGTGTGTTGTGTGTGTGTGAGAACAGCGGGGGCCTAGCTTCAAAAGTGGGACACCTGGTCCCTAGGGGTGCACAGCACCCGCAGAGCCTCTGGAAGCAGGCAGAGGAAGTGCTGGTGTCGCAATAGTGCCTCATTCACACCCACCTCCATCCTTATCACACAGTCCCTGTTCACACAAATCCTGGAAGGTGAGTGACAGACAGCGCGGCAGCCCCGCCCGGCCCAGCCTGCCGCAGCCTAGCCAGGACCCGCGCTGTTTGAGCCCCATAGACTTTGTGATCTGCAGTACCCAGTGGTAGGCGTCCCATCAGCAAGGGAAAACAGGACAGTGGCAAGCAGGGCAGGGAGGAGGCTTGCAGCAGCGAAGTAGAGGTGTGAGAGGAGTGGGACCAGAGGGCTTCCGCTTGGGCCTGGCACAGCAGGGCCTGGCGCCTGCAACCCCCAGTGCCGTCCGAGGGCGGAGCCCGGCCCCAGCCTCTGTGTGCAGGGCGCTGGCAAGTGCGTGGCTGTCCAGGCCCACAGACGTCAGGAGGAAGAGCCTGGAGTGTCACCTAACGCTTCTCCCTTATTTACGTAGATCACGCTTTCTGCTGTTCCCTCTGCAGTTCTGGAAGTGCTCTGCCTTGTCTGCCTTTCCTGGGGAGCTGGCGCCCCAGTATAGCACCGAGGCGTCCTTGTGCCGCTGCGCAGCCCTGAGCCCCCACACGATGGCAGCAGCATTTCAATGAGGGCGGGAATGAGGCCCACGTTCCCCAGGGGGCTGGCAGGAGGCGCAGCAAGCCTCTCTCACAAAACCCGCCAAACGGACTTGGCAAGTATTTCCTGGACTCCAGTGACAGGTGAAGGGACGTCAGCCACCAGAGGCTGCTGTCTGGACTAGACAGGACTCAGGTGGGGGCAAACTGTGTTAATGGGGCCGCAGGGATCCTGGCATTTGCCTGTGGCCCTCTGCGGAGCCTGCAGGACGTGAGCACTTTCTGTCCCTGTGGAGGGCCCTGCGCTCCCAGCTGCTGCTCATGCCCTCTGTCACCATGGCCATCCTTGTCACCTTTGAGCTCCAGGACACCTTGTTCTCCTCCAGGACAAAGCACAGAGCGCAGGGGGACTCTGACTATTGAGGTGGGCATAGCCCAAGGTTCGCGTGCACACGGACTCTCACCAGTCCAGGATCCAAATGCAGGCTCGGGCAGGGCCCTGCGCCCTGCTCCCGTGGAGTTAGGCCACCAGGCTCGCCCATGTCCTGCTCCATGCTGCCAGGATGAGCCTGGCACCGTTCCACAGCTGTGGCTTTGAAAGTGTTCTCACATAATCAAGTCCGCAGACAGCCTTGCAGAGAGCGGTGTTATAGGCTTATTGTTTCATTAGTCATTTTTTTCCTCACCTTGGAAAAGTTCATCCTTTTCTGGCTGCAAATTTTTACAGTTTAGCACTTACTCCACTGAGTTATGTCCCCAGATCTGGAAGGCTTAAAGTGATAGTTTTTCCTTCACCCAGTCATAAATGTACATTTTGCTTCTGGATGTGAGACTCTTGTCTGTGAAAGTGAGGGTGAAAAGAGAGACAGCCTTCCTGGCCCGATGTGGCTGAAGTATGTTTGCTACCGTGGGCAAAGGCTCATTTAAGAAATTTGTACAGAGGACTTCAAAATATCATGTGTTCTAGAATCTCTTGTTTCTGCTTCTGTTTTAATTGTGGAAGGTGCTAGCACCCTGGACTCCTCTTTGGCATGAGCTGGCCATGGCTGGGCACACTAGGAACCCCATTTCCCAGCTTCCTTTGCAGTGAGGAATGGTCACGTGACCACAGCTGGCCAGGAACTTGCAGGCTGTCTGACCTGTCCCCTGTCACAAGCTGGAACACAGAAGTGGCTGCACCTGGACTGACCATATGAGACACTGTGGGCCACTGGGACATTAGGAAATGAAGTGAAGGAACCTCTCGAGAGCCGGGTAGAGCTCAGCACCCGCCAGGCGGCCGTGGGCTTCTGGTGTCTGTCTGTCTGTCACTTTTGTGTGGTTCTCCTTTATGCAAATGCTGCCCAGCTCCTTCCTACCTCCTGGGCTCTCAGAGATGCTGAGACCCAGGATGCCCACGGGCGAGTAGCCCGCATGTGTGGCTCCTTCTCCTAGCCAGGGTGGGGCTCGCACCCAATCCGCTGCAGTTCCCCGAGCAGCTCCGACTGGCAGGCGACGGGTGGAGTGGGGTGTGGCAGAGCTACCGGGCCCAGCCTGCCCCGTGAGGTCCACCCATGCTCCTGCGTCGGCGCACGTTGTCAGCTGGAGCCTGAGCCTGGCTGGAGCCACGTGTGGATGAGGAGAGGGACTGTGCCACTGTGACCAAGGCGATGACAGGCCCCTGTCGTCTGTTGCTGGAACACACGTCCCAAAACCCAGGCCCTCCTGAGCAGCCAGAGCACCCTGCCTGTGCCATGGGGCGGTGTGGCCAGGACTCTTGGCAGCCTCAGGACGGGGCCAATGCCCAGGAAGACCAGGACTGCATTACAGGACGGCACCTTTCAGCCATATCCCGCCCCGGGAGAGGGGAGTGGAGCTGAGGAGGGGGTCAGCACTGCGAGCCAGTGAGGTGACTCACTGCACTTGTGCACTGGAGCGTCTGTAGAACCTGAGGGATTGGCCTCAGTGGTTCAGGTACCTCAGTGGGGGTGCCCTGGGGGCGCCATGGAGCGAGCCCTGAAGCTCTGTGCCCCTCGCTCGCACCTTGCCCTGTGCAGCTCCTCCCTGGGCTGCTCACCTAAGGGCCTAGCGATATCCTTTCTAATGAAGGGTCCATGTAGGTAAAGTGTGCCTCCGAGTTCTGTGGTCCTCTAGTGAATTAGTCTCCTGATCCCACTCTCGCCCAGAGGACAGCCCTGGCATGGCGATGCAAGTGGGGTGCACTACACCTATAGTGGCCGTTGCCTCGCAGTTGCAGCATCTGCTGCAGGCTCTGCCTGAGGCACAATCCTCTGCCTACATTACTTCATTCCTGTGTGAGTGGGAGTGCTAGGGGTGACCCCCAGTACCTTGCACATGTGGGGCAAGTGCTGTGCCCCAAGCCATACCCCGCTACCCAACAGATGACACAGGTCTGCAGGAGGAGCTTGTGCATTGTGTAATAGCTTGCAGTGCTGGGGACGGAGACCGGGGCTTGGTGCATGCTAAGCAGGTGCTTGCCCTGGAGCCCCTTGTCTGTGGAAGAACCCAAGCCAACCACTGAGCTCACCGAGCTGCGGGGCCAGGGTGTGAACCAGCTCAGTGGGGCCACAGGGGGTGCAGAGAGGCTCTCCCCGAGGGCTCCTGCCCCAGGCAACACAGCAGGAGCCATGAGAGCTGCCAGGGCTCAGAGCCACCATCCGGAGCCCATCTAGACTCTGTGGCTGGGTTCGAACCTCTGGTTTCATTTTGCCCTAATGATGGAGACCATGATTCCTGGGACAAAGATGACAGGTTCCGAGGGTTTGGTGCAGGTAGCACACCACCTCTGAGATTCTCGGTCAACCCTTCTTGTCCTTCTTGGGTTTGATTCTGCAGACTCACCGGAGCAGGGACGGGGGAGCCTGTGTCCAGGAATAGCTTTCCGGCACTGCGCATGTCCGGGCTCTGTTGCTCCCTCGCAGTGCACCACATTTATGATGTTTTGGGCCCCATCACGGGGAGACGATGTAAGTGTTCAGAGCCGTGCCCGGGTACTGCGCAGAGGTCACTCCACGGTCTAAGGGTTCCGGCACCTGCAGCTCTGCTGAGGGTCAGTGCAGACCCCTTGAGCATGCAGCCTTGTTTGTGTCTTTTCCAAGGAGCCCAGGGGCCTGGCCGTGTGTGGAGACCAGGTGTTACCATGGTGGTAGCTTTCTGACCCTCACCTGGTCCCCACCTGGCCCCCACCTGGCCCCACCTGGCCCCCACCTGGCCCCCACCTGGCCCCACCTGGCCCCCACCCGGCCCCCACCTGGCCCCTGCAGGAACAAGTCAGATGTGAGGCGCTCTACCTTTGCCCCCAGACTTGGAGAACCCCCAGGCTGAAGTGGAGGTGAAAACTGAACACGTGATTGGCAGCAGGTGAGGGGGGCCATGCTCACCCCAGCACTGGCACTGCCTGGGTCTCAGCAAGCCCAAGCCACGCAGGGCAGCACAGAGAGCACTGCAGCGGCCGGGCAGGTGCCATGTCTGGCCGCCTTATGGCCCGAGTTCCAAAGAGGAACAGAGCGAAACATGGCCCCTCGTGGAGAGCCTGTGCCTGACCTCCAGTTGTCCCTGCCTTGTGACATCCTTTGGGCTTTTGGCTTTGCTAGTAATCCACAGGCTCTAGGCTCCCTGAAGTCCCTTGGCCCAGGAACGCTGTGGCCAAGGTTTGGTGTTTCCCGAGATGCAGAGTTCAGCCAGTCCCAGGGGCTTCTGGAGGCAGCAGTGCTGAGGGCTGGGGGACCCTGCGCTGTGCCCACGGTGGACTCCGCCCCGAGCCAGGGAACAGGCTGCCACGACACCCCACCTGTGTGAGCCTGGGCCGCGGCCTTCCCGTCCCTGAGCGGAGACAAACACGTGCTGCTCTCTGTAGGCACAGGCACGTCGTCACAGCAGCCTGGGAAAGCATTAAAGGAGGGCTAGGTGCTGGATTCCGGCTGGCTCTTCATGGACTTGATGTGAGCTTGGGCAAAAATGTGATCTTATACACCGAAAGGGCAATAGTACTTTATTTAAAATATATACAAAATTATTACTTTGAAACGTATAATACTGTGAAACATATAGCATACAACATGGATCGATGTACATTTGGTACCTTCATTGAGTTTGCCGATTTCTGATGAAATCCTCTGCAAAGTGGGTGGGTGGGAGGAGGGTACACAGGTGTGGTCCCTCGTGGCTGGCTGCACCCCGTGCACCACTGGGCACCAGACGCCTGTCCCGAGAGCTGTGGCAAACCCCGTTCTGGCCAGGACAGAGAAGCACAGGGTGGGCTCCATCAGCCTCCTCCACCTGGCGGGGAGGAAGGCGGCATTAACCTTCTGGACGGCCCCGTCCTGGGCGCAGACCAATGCAGACGATGCTCTTTGTGCCTGGCCTGGCACCTCCAGTCCAGCCCACGACCACCACTGCTGTAAGGACAGAACCAGGAGCCTCAAAGGAGCAAACGGGAAGCACAGCAGGATTCTGCGCTCCTGGGCTGAGCTCCTGGGCTGAGCTCCGGGACCCCGAGATGACCCCAGCACCACCTCTGGGCTCAGCCTGCCCAGCCCTCTTCTGCCCTACAGTGCCAACATCCAGGAGATGCCAATGTGTGTGCAGGGAGCCGGGGTGGCAGAAGACACCCCGTCAGAATTGGAGTGAGGTCTGCTAGACTGGCTCCCTTGCTTGGCAAATGGGAAAGAGACTTTAAAAAGAAGTGAAATGAACAAGGTCACCCAATCAATCCCTGAAGGAGTAGAACCTGGGCACAACTTTTCTGAGTTTCTCCCAAGTGTGTCACTCTTCACACCTGATTCTGAGAGAGAGAGAGAGCTCATGGGGTCTCCTCCCACACGGGGAGCTCGCAGGGGCAATGGGTGACCAGGCGTAGTGGCTGAGTGTGGGCATCTGCTCTCCCGGGTCCTGACCCACGAGGTGGCCCGGCAGCAGCCCGTGATGTGGGTGAGGTAGGAGGAGAGAGACCTCTTTACTGCCCCTGGCACAGCTCCCTTGCTGGTGCGGATTTGGCGTGTCCCCAAGGCTCAGAACCCAGAGTGTGCAGGGAAACCAGTAGACAGTGGGAGTCACTACGGACACCTACTCAGGTACTCTAGGCTGTGGTGTCCAGAACACTGGGAAAGACGGGCAGGAGGGGGCAGAAGAGGGAAGGAGTGGGACAGCAGTGGGGGCCTGCGTGGGGGGCCAGCATGCCTTCTCACTGCAGCCGGCTGCCCAGAGCTGCTCAAGAGCCTCACAGGCCCTGCCCACTCGCGGCTCCGCAGTGCAGGGGGGACTCGAGAGGGCGGGGCGCCCTCCTCTGCTTTCCAGCTCAACTCCCGTTCCTTTCTAGGAAGGCTAAGTTGGCACCATCTGGAATGGTCACCTGACCAACGTGAAGAGCACCGTGCTGTTCACCAGGCCCCACAACCTAAGTAGCTCTGAAGAACACTGGTGGCGGACGGAACAAATGACAGCCTAGGTCAGGGCTGAGCCCTCCACGGCGTCTCGGTTCCCGGCACCACTGTGCTAGAGGCTGTGTGGGCACCAGGGTGGCACCCCACCTTGCTGCCTCCCCACACTCCTGCCTAGCTCTTGGCACACCTGCAGCCCCCTTCCCTGTGCCTGTCGACCTTGTTGTGTTTCTACTATGAGACACAAAACTAATTCACCTTGCCAAAATTTGAAATTTGTGTACTGCAGCCCGTCGGGTGACACGTGAATACTTTTGTGCTTAAACAGTCACCACATGACACAGACGAGACACGAACTGCAGGAAGTCCCGTGCCTAGACAGCCGATTGGTTCTCGGTGCACACGTAGACTGTGCTTGGCCGGATGCGCCGCTGGACGCGCTCAGGCACCCTGGGGAGGATGTGGGAGGGCTGCGGCAGCAGCTCGATGCAGGCCTCGCGGAACTTCTTGATCCTCCAGCAGTAGACGATGGGGTTGAAGGCCGACTTGAGGTAACTGAGCCACAGGACGCAGGCGCTGGCAGTGTAGAAGGAGGAGCCGTAGTAGAAGCTCCGGCTGAACACCGACAGCAGGCTGTAGACAGAATGTGGCAGCCAGCAGAGCGAGAAGCCCACGAAGAGGATGAGGATGGTGGTGAAGGCCTTGGTTTTGAAACTCAAGTCCATGCTGGCCTGCTGCTGCCGCTGCAGCCGCTTCAGGCCGGCCCGGGTCAGCTGCCGCAGGGCCAGGCTGTCCGACTGGCTGTGCACGCGCACCGCGTTCTTGCGTACGGTGTTGAGGATGCACAGGTAGGAGCAGAGCATGACACCGAAGGGCACAAAGAACACGGCCACCACCAGTGTCACCACATAGGCACGGTCGGCCGGGAGCTCAGTGTAGCCCAGCACACACTGCGGGGCGCGAGCAGGCACCTCCACCAGCGTCCAGCCCCATAGCGAGGGGGCTGCGATGCAGAAGGACAGCGCCCAGGACACGGCGATGACCCCCTTGGCCCTGCGTGGGGTCAGCCTGTCCTGGCGCTGGACAATGATGAGGAAGCGGTCCATGCTGATGATGACCAGGATGGCCACGCCCTCGAGCACAAAGAGCCAGTACAGCGTGGCTGAGAGCCGGCAGAAGTGGTCCCCGAAGTGCCAGTGGACAGTGATGAGGGTGACAGCAGTGAAAGGCATGCAGCACAGAGACAACATGATGTCGCAGAAGGCCAGGGTGGCCAGCAGCAGGTTGATGGCGGAGCGCATCGCTGGTCTCTGGTACACGATGACGCAGACCACTGTGTTGCCCAGGAAGCCCACCACCATCATGAGTAGCATCAGCACAGCCAGGGAGATCCGGAGGGGGGCGGACAGCAGCGTGGCCCGCAGGCCTGAGGTGTTGCTTACGTTCGACTGCAGATAATCATAGGGCTGGAAGGAGGAGCTGTTGCAGGCCATGTTGGGGCAGCAACAGAGCAGGCAGCAGGGCTGGCCCTCAGCATGCGGGGACCTCCCACTGTCTGTCTGCTGGCTGCATCGTCCCCTCGGATGTCCTAGGTTTCCTAGAGCTGAGTGCTCAGGAAGAAGTTTCCACTGGGCTCGGCAGCTGGGAGGTGTAATTCCCAAATCACGGCCAGGTCCCTCTGTAGGAGCAGATCATGGCCACTGCTTCCTGTATGGTGCTCTGCAACCTGGAGCAGGCGAGAGAGAAGGACGGGGGCATTAGGCCTTCTCCACATGCATGTGCTCTGAGCAGGGTGCGTGCATACTCTGGACAGGCATTAGGCTTTTTCCGCATGTGCTGAACAGGGTGTACACGTACTCTGGGCAGGTGCAAGTGGACATGCTTCTGGGAAATTCACACTGGTGGGCTCAGCCAGCCAGGACAGGAGACAATCACAAAGACCAACCGTGTGTGAACCGCCAGCTACGCACTGCCCTTCTTGTCGTTCTCTCAGTGATACACCAACTGCTTACGGAGCAGTCACGACACACCAGCTGTCACGGGTCATCTGGACAGACTTCAGGGTGTGCGGCCAGGTGACACAGCCCACATGCAAGCACTGTGTCATTTCACAGAAGGTACCTGAGCATCCAGGGATTTGGTCTCTGCAGCAGGACTCGGACCTGTCCCTGGTGATTCAGGGATGCTGGAGCAGAGAGAAGATACTTACAGGTGTATCATTTATGTCTTGTCAAGAAGCCCAGGAAAACCTAATCCACCCTATGTTCATGGACTCAGGAAGTAGGTACTTATTAATTAATTTGCATTTATATACCAAACATTTATGTAATACCTCAAGTTTTAAGCAGCCTGATTGAATGAGGGCGGGAAAAAGCCAATTTCTGTTAGCTGCTGGCTCTGAGAAGCCTAGTGCCGTCTTATTCCAACCGCCTTCCGGAATTACCACCTCTCAGCACACGAGACTGTCAGGGAGCATGTGAGGTGTGGCCATGGCCTCCACGAGGCCCCAAAGGCTCACGTTCACCTCACTGCGCACAATGCGCTCAATCTGCCACTAAACGCCACTAAACTGTCAACAGTTCCAACATTCCTCAGAAGACCAAGTCCGAAGTCTCTTCTGAAATGCAAGGCAACTCTTAGCTGTGAGTTCCTACAGAAGTACAGAAGCAAGCTGCATGTTTCCGCGATACAATGGCACGGTGCAGCGCCAGCACATGTACTGATGCGACACAACATGCCAAGCCGACAGTCCAGGCAGGAGAGGCTCACTTCGGCTTACAGTTCCAGCGGATCCCGTCCGTGGTCAGCTGGCTCCCAGCAGGGGCACCCTGCCCAAAGTGCGTGACAGAGCGAAGATGCCTAGCTCGGGGCTGCCGGGATGCAGGGCAGGGCATCAGTGTCAGAGAGGAAGTGACGAGCCAGACCCAGGTCCCAAGGCTGTCTCTGTGACCCGCCAGACCCACCTGGGGGGCACTCCAGCTAACTCCAGGGCAGAGCCCCGAGCCCACCAAAGTGACCTGCATCCTCACCAGCGCATCCCACTCCTGGTCAGCCTCACCCAGACACATGTCTTTATATCATACTCAGCCTCCCAACCCAGCGACAGTAAGTTCGCAGTGCTGCGGATGTGCACAACAGCCCCCTCTGTACCAGAGAGGCGGCAGCCCCTTCTGCCATGTTCCAGCCTCTTTTGAGACTCAAGGCAAACTCTTAGCTGTGAACCTCTGTAAAAATCAAACCAAGTTACGTCATCTCGAGGCACAGTGGCACAGGGTAAGCATTCTGACTGCAAAAGGGAGGAATAGACAGGAATAAGACTGAAGTAATACCCAAGCCCAGCAGGGAAAACCTTAAGCCCCGCAGCCCCATGACCAGCCTCTGGTCATGTGCTGGCAGCAAGCTAATTCCTGAGGGCACGGGCAGCTCTACTGTATGGCCCTGCTGGCTGCAAACACCTGGCCTTTCTTGACCTGGCTCCACTCACTGCCCAGCGTCTCCCTGACAGAGGCTCCACCTTGTGGCAGCTCCAGCTTCTGGAGTTTCTGCTGCAGCTGCAGCTTCCCTCCCATAGCTTTAAGCAACACTCTCTGGGTTCACAGTGGTGACTCTGACCCTTGTCACTCATCACCTGGCCTCCTGGGCCTTCCTTGGCAGTCTAGGTGAGAGTGCCCATCACCCCATAACTCTTATTCTGCGTGCCTGCAGGACCAGCATCCCACGGATGACACCAAGTTCTGCCACCCGCTCAGGCAGTCGCCACTGTGCACAGTCACAACAGACTCCAAGGTTTTGGCTGGCTGGACCTGGGAAGACCTGCCCTAGATGCCCCTGAGTCAGCAGCACACCCAGGGCTCTTCGCAAAGCAACATCTTTCACTCATGTTCACCTGATGAACCTGGTGAGGTCCGGCCTTGCCTGTGTCTCCGTGCAGAGAAGGCAGCTGCCTCGTATGGCGCTGATCTCTCCAGTGGCGACACGTTCTTGGACCCTAATTTCACACATGCTTTTCTTCTGGTCAAACTGCAACTTTTCCATATCTTTCAAATCATTCTGCTCTGCTACTACTTAACACAAGCCTGGCTGAAAGCAGCAGCAACACCGCTGCCACAGCTTGGACACTGCGCCGCCTTGGAATTCCCTTGGCCAGACAAAGAGCCTGCTGCCTTTAAGCTCAACCTGACACAAAGTTTTAGGGCAGAACAATCCATGGCAAGTGCTTTGTCAGAATGTGACGCACATGACCTCTCGCTCACTTTCCATTTGGAACCTCAAGCACAAAACCCAAACCGTCTTTGCTGTTAGCCTGCCAGTCATCTGAACTCCCACCAGTCATCCATCAGACTCTGCTTCCAGCCTTCGGGGTTTTCTCCAGTGCCTTTCTCCAAACTGTCCCAAGCTCCTCCTATGAGCCAGTTCCAAAGGCTTCTGAGCTCCATGATTCACAGCAGTGACCCCACTCCTGGCACAAACTTTTCTGTTTGTCAGCTTTTTCATTTCTGGGACCAAATACCTGATGCTCACAATCTGACACACTTTCAGAGGGTTCAGTCCACAGTGAGCCGACTCTAGGGCAGGAACACCATGATGGAAGACAATTGCTTGCCTCCTGGCAGCCAGGAAAGAGTGAGGGAAAGAGCCAGAGGCGGGGAAGGGCTGAGAGCAGGATGCTCCCTTCGAAGGCCTCGGTGATACACCTCATCCGACCGGGCCGCCTCACGCTGCCTGTGCAGCTGTGAACTTATTGGTGGCTTCATCCACCGATGAGCGCAGCACCCTCACGATCCAAGTGTCTTCCAGGAGCCCTGGCTCTGAACTTAAGGGCTTTGGGGGGAGGGCATTTTTGATTGAAGCACATCAGGCTTCTAAGTAGCTCCCGTGTGGCTGCTGCCTCCCTCTACACCCTGTGCCACTCTTATAAAGTCAACATCATGACCCGATGTAAGGAAAGTCAAGGGGCAGCCCCGACCAGGATAGCACAAAGCAGAACACAGGCTGGCGCCAGGCGCCTGGTCCTTGGCTCCAGATGGGGAATGGTGTGTATCTAGGACCACGCTGGGGAGGATGATGTCATAGCCGTGGTCCTGGAAAGCATGGACCAGGATGGTCCCTTGCTCCACCCACACACGTAGAGGGTCAGCTGGATTTAAGATGGGATCGCACGCACGCTCCTTGTGGTTTGAGAACCTGAGCTTTAGGCAGGGCTATGCATCCGTAGCAGGGCACCACCACAACAAAGTGGGGTGGAAGTTAACGCGTGAGCTTCAGGGGTTGAGAATCTGGAGGACGAGCTGAGCAGCCATTTGCTCTGCTCCCAGTAGGCAGAACCACACATGCGGGTCCCAGGGCTCCAGGGCGTCACCCTGGGCTGGCCTGCTGGGGTGGGCAGGGGCCTCTGCATCTTGGTCACTACATCTGGGCACCTGGATGCTGGCTCAGTGCTGTCCTGGACCCACCACCTGCATGTTCCCAGGTGCTCCCAGGGCGGCCACTGCCAAAGATGAGGAGCAAACCCCCACAGGCACAGTGCCCTGAACCCGCGGACCTTTGGGTACTGCTTTTCACAGCAACACATGGAATGATCTCAAAGATCAGATCCAAGGGGCCGGGGAGATGGCTCAGTGGAATAAGTGTTTCCCAGGCAAGCACAAGGGCCTGAGTT
>NDGN010166575.1:0-12353 GCA_002564285.1 Tympanoctomys barrerae
CTGCTGTGCTCCACTTCTTCCTGCTGCAGCCCTTGGAGGTGAACCTTCTGTGCCACTCTGGCATAAGGTTCTACTGCTGGATCAGCTGGGTGGGTCTTGCCTCTAGCCTCTTTGCAGGGAGGTCTGCTGCAGGGTTCCACACTGGGTCTGTACACCAGGCCTGGACTCTGGGTCGAATCAGGATCTGGCAGGCCCCAGGCGGTCTCACTCACACACTGGGCCTGGGTCAAATCCAGATGTCTACTTACATGCTTTCCGTATTTCAAATGATTCTCATGGTTTCTGCTTTAACACTTGGATCTTTGATCCATTTTGATTTTAGCTTAGTACGTGTACATGGTATATGTGTGTTGACTCAGTCTTCTGCTGTGGTCATCTAATTTTGTCATCACCATTTATGAAACAGACTATCTTCCCTCCAGTGTACGTTTTTGGCCCCTTTGTCAAACAAAGATCAGATAGCTATGTGTGCCTGGGGTTGTCCCTGCTTCTTCTAGGCTGTTCCACTGATCCACAGCCCTGTTTTTGCGCCAGTATCATGCTGCTTTAAACACCCTGACTTCACAGTTTAATTTCAAGTCTGAGCGTGTGATGCCACCCACTTTGCTTCTGTTACCTAGGACTGCTTTTGCTATTCTGGGTCTCTTCTTGTTCCCCATGAACTTTAGGACTGTTGTCTTTATATCTGTAAGAAATACCATTGGCATTTTGATTGGCCTGCATTTAATGTGCATATCAATTTTGGAAGTACAGCTATTTTATCATATCCAGGAACAAAGGATAGCTTTCCATTTTATCTTATAATGCACTTGCTCTCCTAGAAGAATTGCAGCTTTCTAGAGAGAATCAAGGATACAGGGACGTATATTTGGGGCTCTTTCCAACTTTAGGGTTATTCACACAATATATTTTCAGTACAGAATACAAATCACCTGAAAACACAGGTAATACATGGCTAAATGTTTTTTTTTTTCCTTTCAGAGATATTTTATCTACATAAAGTATATATAAAAAAGGTTTGTATTAAGCATAGGATCTTATAAAATGTCTCTGTATATGCTTTGAGGATAAATCACTAAAAGTGGAATTTCTGAGGAAAAGGCAACCTATTTTTTAGTTCAGCTTCTCGTGTATATGGCTAATTTGTCTTACACAAACACTGTACAAATACAAATCCCCACCAGCTGGAAGCAGCTGGCTGCACAGAGCACTTGATCCACTTGCCTGTTTGCCTTGGCTTTTCCTCGGTGTGACTGCTCCCTCGTGCAGTATCTCTTCCACTTATTTTACTATCTACTTCCTGGAAATACAGGCAAAAGTATGTATGCAATTCTTATTGTCACTGCTATCAGCACTGATTTTCTCGCTATTCTTGCACACAGAATTTTCCATTGGGGACTAGACTTCCCTCTCCCTTTGCCCTTCACCACCACCACCGCCTCCCCTACCTGTGGACCAGCTACTTTCTAGAGGAAACATGAATCTTAAGTCTATAGTAAAAGTAAGTGGAAGAGATAGTGCACGAGAGAGTACGTACACTAAGGAAGGAAGACGTTTATTATTTACAGCTCTAGAGGCTAAGAAGTCCCAGGTCAGAGCAGCTAAGAATTTAGTGAGGGTGTTCTTGCTATGCTATCTCGCAGTAGATAAAGGGTGGGAGACAAATTTATCCTTTTAACGGTATCTTATCCCACTTTGTATCACTGTAACAAAACACTTGAGACTGGATGTTTTATAAAGAAAAGAGGCTTACTTGGTTTACAATTTTAGAAGCTGAAACTCCAAGGTCAAGCTTCTCCGTCTGTTTGGTCCTGCTGAGGGGCTCCTGGCTATCACAGTATGGCAGAGGATAGCACGGCAAGAGCATGCGGGAGAGCAGTGAGGGGCGCGGGGAAGAGAGAAGGCACACAGCAGCAAGTGACAGGGCAAGGAAAAGCCGAGGAAGCAGACTGTGTTGTACACTTGATCTCAGCCAAAAGGCCAAGAAGCGACTGAGAATATGCTTTGTAACAAGCCACACCCACAGGAACCAACTTTATACTGCCAACAGCAAGAACTTGCTCCTGAGGTAAATGTCCAACCTGTCTGGGCGTGGTGTTTTCCGTGACTTAACCACCTGCCACCAGGCCACACCTCTTAAAGGTTCCACCGCCTTTCAATACCATTGCACTGGGACCAAGCGATCAGCACAGAAACCTCTGGGGACGGAATCTGTCCAGACCAAAACAGATCCTTTAGGCTAACTACTGCTCTCCTACCGTAACTGACCTTCAGCAGCAGCAGCATCACCGCTTAAATGCAACGCTTTCTAACAGTGCATTAAGGACTAAGTTCCCAGTAAATGAACTTGGGGACAGTCAGTGAGGCCACAGCAGATGCTGATGTATGCAAGGGAAGTGCAGGAACAGGAAACAAAGTGCTCTTCCTTCTAAACGGAAGCCCAGAGGTAGACAAGCAAAGCTGCCAGGATGCACACTCTTAAGAATGTGGGCCTGATCATACTGCCCCATGTAGAGAAGCTTTAGCTACTTTATTTCCTCAATCTAACTCTGCCCCAGATTCCGGCCCTAAGCAGTCTGTTACCCTTAGGTTTGAGTGCCGTTATAAAAATTTCCCCCTATAATTTGTAAGAGACTTAGTAAAAGATTAACCAGTTCAGGCTGGTGGCCAGATAAACATTTAACTGAGATAGCTTCATACTGTCTTGTGTTTCAGCCAATGGGCTGTAAAAAGAAGCCAAGGTATCACACAGCACATCAGATTCATCAAAGTATTCCAATGGAGATTAGAACAAATGAATGGATTTGTCAGTCTTTTTAAATACATACATCCAAAATGGTATCAGTAAAATATAAAGCCATTCATAAAATATTTTCAGAGATAAAAGTCCATTCACTGGTTAAGGCATCCACTCCCTCATTCACCGCGTGAAGCATTTGTGCCTCAGGACTACAAATATCTACAAATATCTCATGATATTTATTTTATAAAGAGAAATGAAGATTCTACTGTTTATTTTCTTTCCCATTTTAAGGACTTCATGTAGTCCTTAAATAAGGTAGCTCTATACTAATTCACTTTCCTTTCTCTCCACACCAAGCCATTTACATTCTTTAAAGTATCCTAGACATGTAACTATCGTATGTTACTCAACACATGAGGCTGTGCAGAATGAGCTTATACAGTTAGTGTAGGATGTTTAGAGTTACAAGAAATTTTCAGAACAAAAATTCTGAAATACCATCAGCTCGTTCTTCCTATAAACTGCAAAAGCCAACCATTACTCAGTTTTGCCAGCATTAACACCCTGTTCAAGTCCAGGAAGGTGCATACGGAGTGCAACTCGAGAAATATAGGTTTGTAAAATATGCTGAGCTCTGTGCTTCAAGGTCCTGTAACCTTGGAGACCTAAAAGAGCTGAAAGAAATCACATTTCTTTCAGGGATGGAAAATGTTTAAATGTATCTGAACTGAGAATATTAAAATATATTTGGATACATTAGCATATTTTCATAACAGGTGTAAGTCATAACTGAGTTTCTATGGTGATATATTTAACCCAACTTTAGCAATAAGAAGATGCCTGCAGGCTAGAAAGACATTTATATTTCACTGTGAAGGGAATGCTTTCACTGTAACTGGCTCATACCATATTTAGCAATTTTTACAAGGTAGCTCTATACTATATTTACTTTCCTTTCTCTCCATACCAAACCCTTTATGTTCTCTAAAGTATTCTAAATATGCAGCTATCAAACAGAAATGTTTACATATGAGGTTGTTTAGAATTAGCCAGAACATCTTTTAGCCTTGAAAATCATATGCCTTCTCACCCTGACCTTTTAACGGCAAAATACTATAAAGTGTAGCTCAACTTATAGTGAAAAACTATTTTTAAATAAAATTAATAGTTATTTATCAACATCTTTAAAAACTCTTAAATTATGGCATAATGAGTATAACTAAAATACAAGTCGAGTTAAATTACAATACATGATTGGTTTTAAAGCTTGAAAAGTACCTTAGAGCTATATGGATGATAAATGGAAATGTACACACCTCAATTTTCTCCCAAATTTCCATATTTAAAAGAAAAAGATTATGATTGCATTTATTGCCTCAGGGTTTTTAGAAATAGTACCTTTTTAAATATATAACACATGAAGATACGTGAGGGATACAGATGTTAGAGACTACAATATGATTAACAGGAGTGTTGGCTTCATAAAATGCATGGCCCAGGTCAGCAGAATAATCGCCTGCTTAACATCAGTAATCCACTCCTACAAATCAGACGTGTAGGAAAATGTGGCAGGGAATCTACTTCTTAGTGTCTCTGAGGGTCATTCACAAAGGCTTAGTCCCAGGATGGCGCTAGTGGGAGGCAGTAGAGCCTCTAAAAGGCAGGGTCTGGTGGGATGCCTTCAGGTTTTTGCTTTCATTTGACAGATGTAAGGTGAGTGGTTTTCTCCACCCTGCATTCCCACAGTGATGTGACGTGATGTGACATGACGTGACGTGACATGATCTGACATGCTGCTGCCTCACAAGATCAAAGCAAAGCAAAGGATAACAATAGAGCTGGGAGCCAAAATAAACTTTTTCTCTTTATAACCTGATCATCTTAGGTACTTATTATAAGAACAAAAAGTTGTCTAGGCCAATACCATGACACAGTGGCTAGTAAAATAGTGCATCTAGGAATGTAGTCCTTAACTTCTATAGAGTCACAGAACTTTGAGAATCTGATGTAATACAGGGACTGTTCATCCCAGAAAGACATGTATAGAACATCCTGCATACAACTTCAACAGGCTTCCAGACAGCATGGTCAATGGTTGCTTATCAACACTCCGGGCTCCTTCAAGCAATCCATCAACAAACTATTTTAAGGATTTCAGTTTTCCTTTGGTGCTGCCAAGCATATTTTCAGCTGGTGGATCAGGAAATGATAGATGTCAGAAATAAAAATAAGATATTCCATATGTTTAGAGTTGAGCTGTTTGACTTAGAATAGCAAAATTGTCTAGAACAATGACTTCTTTAAGTCACTAATGCAAGCACTTAACACATAATTAACAGTATGACGCACAAGTGTGCCTGTGTATGTGCCACAGAATGTAGGCTATTCTTGGTGAAAATATCAGTAGTAAAAACTGAATTCTCTACAAATTTAGCTGATAACCACAGTTTGGCAACAAGTTTCAGTTTTTTAATAATGTTCCACAAGCTAATCCTCACTTTAAACACTTCAGCTTTCAGGGGGTTTGGATGAAATTTCTGGTAGACTGCTCAAACATCCCAGTCTGAGATCAAGGGATGTTTGTTGCTTCCCAAATTTGTGTTGGAATTTGATTGCTATCAGGACAGAATTAATGGAGGGAGGTGATATGGCCACCAAGGGCTCTCCCTCATAAATGCCATTGTTCTGAGAATGGGCTCATTACTGAGAGAGTGGGTTCCTTCGAAAAGGGTAACCATGGGCCCTTCCTGCCACTTCTCCTACGCCTCTGCCCTTCTGCCCTGGGGTCACAGCAAGAAGACCTTAGTCAGGTGCAGCCCTCACACACTGACTTCACAGCCCAAGAGCCATGAGCCAATAAGTTTCTGTCCACTCTAAATCACCCCGTCTATGCTATGCCAGTATAGAAGCACAAAGCGGACTACGACAGGCTATATGTGGCACTGGTAGGGAATTTGCCATTCTTCCGCCTGCAACAAATATCAATAACTGCAATGCATTTTCCAGCTAAAGCTGGCCACTTCAGATTCATTTTCCCAAGTTATTAGGCCAGTGAGAATTAGCAAGTGAAGTAAAATCTCTCGACACTCGTTTTTGTCAATGCAGAAACCTGTATATATACTTTCCCTGTTTCATTTTTCCACCAATTTAAGGAGAAAACCATAACACTGCTAATATTTCCTTTTTCACAGTTCTGTTTCAGCTTACTTCATGTTTCCTTCCACTTTTAAATTAATACATATTTGTAATACATGAAGAACACACACATCACATGTTCAACCTTTTTCTTCTCTTCCTCTCCTTACCTTCCCATCTCTCTCAACACCAGACAGACCCCCTTCCCAGCTCCACAGAATTGATTTCCTGCTTTTCTGTCACCTGTCATTTTATTTTGCTCCTAAATTACTTAATACTTTGGATTTCTCATGTGAAAGAAACTGTGCTAGTTCACCTTCTATGTCTGACTTTCCCCATTTGGACTACGGTGTCAAGGTACATCCATTGTCCTGGGAAGGACTCAATTTTTCTTTTTTGTATGCCTCCATTGTGCATATCCCACATCTTCCTTATCCATTCATCTACTGATGGGAATTTAGGCTGCTTCTGAAATGTAGCTGTTATTACAGGTTGTTATAAACATGAGTGTGTAGGTATCACACTATATATGTAAGGAAACCAGAGCTGAGATGGGAAGTAGCTTGCTCAAAGTAAAATAAGGAAATAATAGAACTTAAATACAATAAAAATATATGATTTCCAGTCAAGTATTTAACTAGTTTGGATTTAGTTTTTCTATAGATGACAAAAATAGAGGTTCACATGGAATAAAAGTCTGTGCCTCATAGAAAAGAAGTTCAGAGGAAAGCACTGCTGGACAGGAATGGCAATTCTATGGCCATTAGTGACCCAGGCTCTTCCTTCCTAACTTGCTCTTCAACTATTCTCCTAAGCTTCCATCATCCTCACAAGACAAGACAGAAGCTAGAATTCTACTAATATCCATGATTCAGAGTGAAGGAAGGAAACAGCAGAGGGAAGAATGGTATACACCATTTTTTTCTTACATCTTCCTAGACTCACAACATAAAGTCTCTTCTTATATCTCACTGGCCAGAAACTTCATCACAATCCCCCTGACTGCAAACAGCAACATACAAAGATAAAAAAAGAAAAGGAAAAAGATACTGAGAGACAGTTGTTTATGTCTCACAGCCTCTAACGCTAAAGGATGTAGAGAAAAGTTAAACTCTAAGCTGTATGACGGTCTCATAAAGTTGAGTAGTTTGTTGTATTTCTTTGGCTTATTGTGTCATTCTGGTGTTAATATTCTCTGTACTTTTTAGTGATGCATTAAAGATGATGATACAATTAACTTTAATTAAAACTAATTTATCTTCATTTTAAAACTGTTGCTGCATTTATAATTTTTAAAAAGGAAAAACACTACTGCTTTAAAATGGTCTGATAGTTTCCTACTGCCAAGTGGATGAACTTCTCCCAGCTCAGAAAGGTCCATCACAAACTACCTCATTAGACTGGTTTATCGCCAGTGGCCTGATGAACTCTGTATTAGAAGCCAATAACTTTTTATGGCTCCAAATATGCACTAGGTTACTGTAAAGCTATGTAGTTATACAGTCCATCCCCATCAGCTGGGAGGGCTTTGTTCCCCTAGAAAATAAGTATTCTAAGAATTCTCAAACAAGAGCAGGTTAAAAAAAAAAGGCACTGCTTATTAAAAATGCTGCTTCTGAGACTTCAGCTCCCAAGATTCTGTTTCATTAGGCATAGGTTAGCAGTATCCTTAACAAACAGGAAAGCACTGGGGTAAAGACAGTGCTCAGGAATGAATGCTCACGGAGTGATTAGTACAATGAGGAAAGACAGCTTCGCACTAATTTACCAGGCTGTTCTTGAACATGCTTCCACGGTAATGCCATAACTCCTCCACAATGCAATAAGAGAAGACACAGTTTTTTAAAAATTCACATTTCTAAATATCAATGTGTAATCCTAATAATTCTTCCCTTCGTAATATGTTTCAGTCACATAAGATGAGAAACTTGGATCCCTAATAAGGTAACCCCTTAAATATACAAGAATGATATAGTGCAGCCATTCCTTCATATCCACATGCATTTCATTCTAGAATCTCCAAAAAATATCTTCAAATGTTCAGGTCCTTATATAAAATGCTTAGAATTTGCAAATACTGTTAACTACACATACCCTCTCATATACTTTAAATCATCTCTAGATTATTTATAATACCAATAAAATATAAATGCCATATAAATAGCTGTTATACTGTACTGTTTATGGAGTAATGACAAGAAAAAGTCTGTACAAGTCAGAACAGATGCAACTTTCATTATTTTTAATACACAGTTGGTTGGATCTGCAGATACAGAACCTGCAGAACCTGAAGGTGTAGAACCTGGTTACCAAAAAGACACTTAGGTCTTCCAGATCTGAAATATTTTGGTGCCTTGTTCATACCTGTACATTTTACTGAGATCTTCATTATTATTTCAACAGAATGAAATATACTTTAAGTAAAAGTATAACAAATACTCATCACAACTTTTCAGTGAAACAGTCTTAGAACACTATAGCACTTGGACAGCCGACAAGGAAATACTTCAGTAAGCTCCATTTATATAATATAGTATGCATACTTAAAATTTTTTCTCTACTGAAGTTGCATGGAATAATAATTTTCAGTTGCTCTGAAAATTTTACAGATGTTAATCTGTCAAATGATTATATATATATATATGCTAAATATAGAGCCATAGGCCACTTGGCATCCACATTTGTACAATTAATCTAACAAATACTTCCCAACTGATTAAAAAATAATCTATTTCTAAATTTATTAAATATAGAAATAGTTTTTTTTCTTAGAATTGTTAAGTTTTCTCCTCTTTACCAATTTAATGTCCTGGAGGAAGTACATTTACCCCTATAATTTTGTGCTTTTATGACTAAAATGGAAGAAAAATTATAACTTCATATCTTATGAGGTGTTTTTCAAAGCATCTTAATATGTCATTGATGGTATACAAATACTGAGTTATACACCATGAAATATAGTACCACTTGGCCCTACTTGTACTCTAGGATCATCTAGAAAACTGCAAAAGAAGAAGAAGAAGAAAAAAAAAAATCAAACCCCAGGCTCATCTAATCAGAAAGCAGATATAGGCCTCAGCACTAGGATATTTTCAAAGTGCCCCCAAATCCCACAAGGGTTAGAAACAAAGGGTTAAGGAGTGAGAACGCTAATTTGCATTTGAGTCAAGAAAGTCTACTTCATGTAGAAAGAATCCATGACTGTCCCACAACTAATCATTAATGGGGCAAAACAGTGCTCTGCCCACTGCTCTGGATAGCTGGCTCCTGGCCCCTGCATCGTGCACCCCCTCCCTGTCCATTCCAGATGAGCGTGGAGAACCGGGCAGTCCAGCCGGACAGCCTTGCTCAGCCTTGGGAATCTGCAGCACTGCTACACCAACAGGCAGGTCGAGCTAGGTAACACTGAATGGAAAAAGTCTGCTAATTCTATAAACATAACTCCACACTTCTTACTGGTAAAACAAGCAATGTCACTGCATGATGTAGTTAATTGAACAGTCCTGGCACACTGGCTTTGGAAATTAAAGGTCAAGAGTAAAAACACAAAACCACTAAGTTCAATGTATATGAGTTTTTCCTAGATATCACAATACATGGATTAGGAACTAATAAAAAGATAAATTATGTCGATAAACATGTTTTTTTTTTCTTTTTCGAAAATATGGCACATTTCTTTGGTAAGAACAGGAGTAACAATAAGAAGCATATATTGAAAACCTAATTAGCTTTTGCTGTTGCTTTAATTAAAGCCTTTAGTTGTCAACAGAATCAAAATGACAGACTCTGCCTCACTCCTTGCGCAGTCCGCTTTCATTCTACACAGCCAAGTTTCCACTCTTAAATAAAGGCAATAACAGAGATGAAGAAATTACCTCCCAGAGTTCCAAATAAAAATATGATAGTTTAACTGAATGAGAAATGCAGCGTTAAAAATAACACATTACTTTCTAAAATCTTAAAAATAATACATTACTTCACAAGAGCTGATTTATCATTTAAACTCAAAAACAGAAGCACAACTAAATTACATATTTCAGTGTCAGTGCTTAAAAGATGAAACACAAGCAGCGGAAAATTACTAAACTGGTACTAAATTCAACGAATTTTACAAAATAATTAGCTTGATGAAAACTACCTGTTCTTGTGCCCTACTTATGCAGCACCTGCATGTGCTGCAAAACACAACCAACTTCAGTTGTTCAGTAACCCAGTTTCTTTCATCTCTGTGATAGTGCTTGCCTGCTTTCATTTTTGCTGGCTCCAAACTTCAATTCAATATTTGGTCAACAATGGTAGGGAATGCAATAACAATAATCTAAATTACTCTTTTTGGGCTGGGGAGAGAGCTCGGCGGTCTAAGCGCCTGCCTGGCAAGCGCAAGGACTGGAGTTTGATCCCCGGATTGCATGCCATACTGGGCCCAGGAACGTCAGGCCATGGAAACTGGGCCTGGTGGCACACACCTGTAATCCCAGCACTGAGGAGGCTGAGATAGGAGGATCACTATGAGTCTGAGCTGCAGAGCGAGACCCTATACCAAAAAATAAGTAAATAAATAAATAATAATAATAAATGAATTATTCTAGTCATTTTATATCTTTTAACTTTGTTGCTATTTTTCCTTCTTTTTGCTGCAGCATAATAAGCTAATGTATGCCTTTGCCTTGGTTTTGGAAGGAATTCCATGCCAACATCTAGGCAATACCCTTTCCTAATTTAAAATAACTATGAGGTTCTACATTGCACTAGTAAATTTGTAATCAACTTAAAGATAATGTGTTAAAAGTACAATTAAACATGTCATAACAGAAGAAAACCCTGGTAATTACAAATAGTGTTATGCCTGCTAGGTTTTTAAACAGTAGCATAACACTATGAAAAATCGCCACCCAGTGATGTAAATGAAAACTGCAATTTGTTTTTGTGTAAAAACGATACCCTGGAGGATTAAACTTCATTACTGAATGAACGCACAGCACAGCTATTGCCTTCCTATGTGAACAGAAAGTGGTTACAAGGGAAAGGATGTTTCCTGCCAGGTCCCCTCCGGCCCTGTTCGTACTCAGCGCACCATTTTACAAAGGCTAAAAGCTTTGGAAACCTTAATGGGAAGAAAGGCTTTCCAAGCAAATACGAGCTAATTGTGCAGGGACAGCCCAGATATTACGTTATCAAGAAAAGTGCCTCCTCGCTTTGCCTGCCCTGGAAGTTGAAGTCATCATACACTGAACCTATCAACTCAGCAGCGCCACCTAATAACTGGGATCTATAAAGCTACAGTGGAAGGCAAAAATACCGGCCTGAGGGACAAAGTATGCTCAAGTAGAAAAGAAGATTACTTCCAGCTTTAACAACAAAATTTATTACAATCTTTTCAGAAACAAGTTAAAAAGGCCACACGAAGAGAAAATACAACAACTCCAACGTTTTTATCAGTGGGGTCTCTATAGAATTTGTTACAATAGGAAGTCATTGCTACAAATAAAATTGCATTTCTAAGTCTTCATTTCATCGTAAAATTTAAAAGTGAACACACAAAGCCAATCACATATTTATTTTCTGGTAGTATACTTACTATACATTAGACCTGAAAATTATGTGGATATATGTGTGTGTGTGTGTGTGTGTATGTTGATAAGTCTTAAAAGTATTTTATATGTATCATTTAATGTATTTGACATTTCAAAAATATTTTTATGAAGTGTCCTTTGGCACTAAAGTAAAAATTGCATAGGTCATTGTATCACCATATGATAAAAGGAGCAACTTTTCAATTCTTATTTAAAAAAAAAAGTTTACCATCCAGTTTTTAAAGACAAATAACCATATTGTTAATCATTTGTCAGGACTTTAAGCAATCAACTGAACTGCTTAAGGATTGTTAAGTAATAAGGTAAACCACTTTCTTTTAAAGAAATTAGTTTTCTGAGTTTAAAATATTTTAAAATTATTTAAAGTACTATAAAATAAAGTTTAAGACAGCCAATTAAAAACTAAAACTTTTATGAATGGTAATACGATGGTAATGCTTTTATAAAAATAAATCCAGACTTGGCATGGTGGCATACACATATAATTCCAGCCCTCGGGAGGCCGAGGCAGGACAATCACTGAGTTTAAGAGTCAGCCTGAACTATGTACTGAGATTCTGTCTGAAAGAAAGAGGAAAAGGAAGGAAGGAAAGAAAAAAGGAAGGAAGAACTTTCACTTTTAGAGAAACAATTGAAATTTTATTTTAAAGCTTAAAAGCTTAGTAGGGCCGGGGAGATAGCTCTGTGGCTTAAGCACCTGCCTGGCAAGCACACACACACACACACACACACACACACACACACACACACAGTTCACTAATATCTTAAAGTTAAAACAATATATATATTTAGATGCCAAAGGAATACCCATTTCTGAAAGGACTAAACAAAAAAATGGGATACAAAGGAAGGACCATTTTGTATCTGTATATGCAGAATAG
>NDGN010169492.1:0-12511 GCA_002564285.1 Tympanoctomys barrerae
GGACACTAGCTCAGCTCAAATGTGTGAATTAATAACATCGATAGTAAATAAGCAACAGCAGAAAGGTATAGAGGAACTCAGAGCGGAATTCTTTTCTGAAACAATTTTGGCAGCTAGAAGTGTGAGATCAACATGTCAGCAGGGTTGATTTCTTCTCACGTCTTGTCCCTTGGCTTGAAGATGGCATTCCTGTGTCTTTCCTCTTCGTGTGTCTGGTGCTGACCTCGCATGTGTAAACATTGTATTGTCTCCCTAGCATGAGAACCTAAAAGGGAAAACAGAATCTGAGAGGTACAATAGATACTGGGAAAGAGGGTTGAACCTGTCCAAAAGGAAGGAATTACTGAGATGAGGAGAAGGACAGGAGAGGGAGAAGGGGAAAGAGATATATCTTCGTAAGTTAGCAGGACGGCTTGGGCAGTTGTACTGTGGGTTTCTGCTGGTTTATGGAAAGGAGCAGTTAATGCTATTTTTGGTCTTTTTTCACTTTTCCCCCCTCCTTTTTCTCTCTTAATTTCTTACTCCTACATCTCATTTTAGCTGAAAGGGATGCCACAAGCCCCAGCTAAAGCTGCGCGTCCACCACATGTCCAACAGAGGGCGCTCGGAGCCCACATGTTAGTTCCGCGGCAGCAGCGAGACGTGCGCGAGCCGGTTTCACCGCTGCGTGATTCTTAATTAGTGCACAGCGTCAGGTTTTCGTTGACACCAGTAGAATGAGGCAGCTGTGACCTTGATTAATAAAATGCAATCATTTTGGAAATATTGGGAGTTAGAAACGACTTAGATAGCTGTTTCTTCTTGGTGATTGCACTGACCTGTAGTCAATAAAATAAAAATCTAAATTGCAAATTATTCAACCTGCGCATACAGGGTAAACTTCACACGTTCTTAGGAGTGAAGTGGATATGCGTTTGTGGCGGTTTTAGGAAAAGAGCAGCAGCCCGGGGGAGCATTTATTACCATTACACGGGAAGGGTTGAATTGTTTGGTGCTTTTCTATATCAAATAAACACACCTTGACTCAGGGGAAGGATCGTTAGAATGTTATTCACCATGTTTCTAAAATTCAACATTTTCCCTCACCTCCGAGAACAGATTTTAAAAAGCAAAAATGCGAAAAATGACTCTCTGGCTGTTTTAAGTCAAAAGCTTCGATGGACCGCTAGAGGGTGCTCTTGGCTCTGTTATCGTTTTGGATTTCTGGTTCGTATGGAAACGCTGCGGTTCATCAAGGTTTGTGAATTGTTCAGGACCAATCAGAACCACCCCACAATCCTGGGCAAACGTTTCTTCAGCTCATCTCCTGATGACTGTGACGCGGAGTTCTTGACTGCACGGACTGCAAGCTGGAGGGGCTCAGCGGATGCAGACTGCAGGCACGAAAAGTACTTGACTCTCATAAATTTTTTATTTCCAAAATGCAAAGCAAGAAATTTAGAAATTGTGTGCTTCTTCTATTACATTTTTACTTTATAAAAGCAATTTTAAATATTAATGACTTTGGTGCTGTAACTTTGTGTGCTGCTTCGCAGCGCAAAGCCAATTAGTACATCGAATTCTTATATTTTCCTCCCTGAACGATGAATTAATAATTAATCTCATAGAAATACTTGTTATTCCAATAGTTTTCTGGGGTCGGCACCACATGTCTTCACCTCTACGATTTTATCAGCCCTGTTCTGCAGTAAGACACGTGGCTTATGATGTAGCTGTTATTTGAAAGCATTTGCTGCGCCTTGTTCCCCATTAGGAAGACTCTCACCCACTCCTGCTGAGCTTAATTGGTAGGATGCAAGGACCGGAAGAGGAGCAGCTGGGCTGTTTTCAAGCATGGGCCTTACATTTGATTCGATGTCTCTTGCTCCTCTGTCGTGCCGCGAGAGTATCCGTGCTGTGCGTAATGGTACCCCTGCCCACCCAGACCCTGAATGCCACGTGGGAAGCAGCCAGATATTCCAGGTACATGGGCTTTTCTAACGTGTCACCTGGCAAGGCCTGTGTTTCTTGCTGCAGGCCACTGGAGTTTGGGGTGGGCTTTCGTGCAGTAAGCCAATGTGGAAGTTCATGCACAGAGCAGGGAGCTCTTGTAAGAGAACAAAATGCATATGTCAGCTGCCTCAGGATAAAAGTAGTTGAAGAGAAAACTATTAACAGACACTAAAAGAGTCACTGATGTCATATAGCTTTTCTTTTTCAGTAGTAATGACGTGTGAGACACATAATACACCTGCCCAAACTTGCAGCTGTAGCTGGAAAGGTATTTAAGCAGAATATTGCCAGAGTACATTGGGGCTGATTAGCTATGCTTGACATGGCATTTGTAAAAGAAACAAATACAGAGAATAACTGTACTATTTAGGAAGAGTTGAGCTAGAAAGCAGACAGCCCCACGTCCTAGGCTTGCGGAGTTCGAGAACGGGCAGGCTTCTAGTCTTCAACTACCACAAGATAAAACTGAAAACTATTTTAAGCCCAAAGCACTCATTAATCCTCAAGTGAAATTGGGCATGTGGTCACAAGTCTTAAAGCACGGTTCTGATGTAGTGGTTAAGCTGCAGCTCTTTGACTAAAGTCTAGAGAAAAATGCATTTATACAGAAGAAGTGTGGCAGTAACTACCAGCACATGCAATAGAATCAACAGGGACATAGGCAACCAAATGCTTGAAAGAACTGTACTGTCAGCCTCCCTTCAAGGAGACTGGAGCTATTTGAAGCTATGCCCCTCGCTATTGGTGAGAAGTAGGTTGAGAAAACCGCTCCTTCCCCCAGGGTGACACAGACTCTAATTGCCTTCTTCTGACATATCCAACAAGATAATTAGAAAGAGAAGATGTCCTGGTGGTGAGGCCAGTAGCCAGCTCGGAAGTGACCCCAAGAGCCCATTTAAGGAACGTGTCCTACCCGAGACCGGCAGGCTTCATCATGCTTGTTGAGAACAACTCAAAACTGCCGCGCGTGGTCCAATGCCCCTCCCCCGCCCTCCCTTCAGGTGCTGGCTTCTGCAGGGTTGCGAGGCCCTTGTTTCTGTCTCTATGTGTGTGTCATGGAATCCCTGATGCAGAGGTGTACCGAGGCCTCCAGCTTTCCCTGGTACTCTCTGTGAAGGAGCCTTGCAGGGTATAGTTCTTGGAAGTGGGTACTTTATTTTGCTTATAGTGCACTCTAATTCCCAAAGCACATTCACTCACTCAGTGACAGACTATAATGTTAAAACATTCTTTCATGATAAGGCAGAACATCTATTATCCCAGTAATACAAAAAGAAAACAGATAAAAATTAGTATTAAGGGACTTTCTTTTTTAAAATTACAAAACTATGTATATATATCCCTTTATCTCCACTCCACCCTTTGGCTAAATTGAATTATTATAAAATCTGCCCTTCTTAATCCTTTTATGAAAGGCATCGCTCCCTAGTCACTCAAACCAAGTCTTCTCCTCCCCCTTGGCCCCCCACCTACATTCTTCGCCTATTAACGAGACATCATTTTGTATTTCTCTGGAATTAATCTCTTCTTCATTAGAGTTCTCTTTTGCAATTCCGTTTCTTCCTAAGTGTGGCATGTGAGAGCTTAGCTGTTCTGTTCCAGGGTTTTCTTCTTCAGTTAGCAGTAACAGCTCCACATCTATTTGCTCTTGTACTTCTCCTATCATGGTCATAGTTTTATTCAAAGGAGTATAAATTCAGCTCTTAATCTCTTTCTGTTTAATAGCAACAGGCTTAAAACGTGCAGACAGTTTGGTATCGAGACTTCATGGCTGACAACTCCTTTGGGAGCATTCCTGGATTTTCCTTTCCTGCCGAATCATGGTGATTAGACTTGATTTCATATTCCAGCCTGTACTGAATATAATCCAGATCAGAGTCAGTTTTGGAACATCAGTTCCAGCTTGTTGACCTCTGTCTCCATGTTGAGTAGATGACATTCCTCAGATCAGAAGTGGGTTCTTTTGACTGAGAAAGGAAGGAAGGTGAATTTCCAGAGAAAGTGGTCTGTGAGAGACTGGATTATTCTTTGTACATGTGTATTCCCTGCCCCCGACATAGGCTGAGGGTATTTTTATCCCCATGGATATCAGGCTAGTTCATGTGACACCTTGGCCAATGTAATGTGAGCCAATGAGAGAAACACTTATGAGAGCGGAAGCCTCAAAGGAGATGGATGCTTTTCTAGCCTTGGCCGGCCAGTGAGTAGCTTTCATGTGGGTGCTGTGGCTGACTTAGAGATCCTTGAACAAAAGGAAAAGCAGAGTGGAGCTGGGCTAAGATGCAGCAGCACCAGCCACTTGTGGGTCCATGTACCCGAGGGGGAGGTAAACACATGCATTGCCGGCCCCTGAGCTGGTGGGACGACGGCTCGGGTGTGCTGGTGGATGCGGTGCAGAAAAAGGTGGGAGATGACCCCGCCAGTTTCATTTACCCTTAAATGAAACTCGCAACACCCATGCAAGTGTTAATACGTCTTTAAAAAAATGACCAATTGAACTACAGCATTCCCTAAGAATCTTGGCTTCTATGGCAAAAAAAAAAAAAAAAAAAAAGTATTTTTTCTTCTTTAAATCAAGTAAATGCTTGCTGATGTTAAAATTTCCAGGGAAATTTTCAATTGACAGACAATTCTGTAAAAGAATAAAAAGTTATTGGCTTTATTTAGTGGGGTGTGGCATTATGTGTGTGCACCCATCGTGACTTGGTGAATCAGATCAAGCCACTTGTATATTAAATACCCTATTATTATGGTTTTATTTCTTGTGGCTTCAGTTACCTGTAGTCAACTGCAGTCTAAAAATATTAAGTGGAAAATTCCAGAAACAATGCATAAGGACTAAATTTTGTGCCACTGTGCACAGCGTGATGAAATCTTCTGTCCTTCCAGAGCCGTGCGTCGTCTCTTCATCCACCGTATCTGCTCTGTATACTGGGCCTGTCCATTGGCTCCTCAGGAGCTGTCCTGGACGTCAGGCCAATGCCTGTGGTGCTGCGTCGCCTGCGCTCAGGTCATGCTTGCTTCACTTCGTGTTGGTCTCGAGTCCTAAGGGCAACGATGCTGCCATTTGGACATTGATGGAAAAGTGTAATTTTTTTTTTTAATATATTTGGTACAGGGTCTCAGTGTGCGGCTCAGACTCACAGTGACCCTCTTGTCCTCAGTCTTCCCAGTGCCGGGATTATAGGGGTGTGCCACCATGCCCGGACTCATTCACTGGCTTAGTGAGGCATGTGGCACTGGGGATCGATCCCTGGTCCCTGTGCTTGCCTAAGCAGGTGTCTAGTCTGCTAAGCTAGCACCTTCTTGAAGAGAAAAATGTCAAAGTTTTAAACTTTAGAAAAAATTACATGCTGCGGTGGCTAAGATTATGGTGGGGAGAATCATCCATTTGTGAAACTGAAGAAACAAAAAAGAAACTCGTGTTAGTTGTGATGTGGAATATCAGAGTGCAGAAGCTAGAGCACACTGCGTGAGGTGCTTGGTTAAGATGAAAAAGGCATGCGCTGCTAGAGCTCGGTACCGTGTGCCTGCAGACTCACACTGGGGACCTCGGACTGCATCGCTTTTATGGGAGGAGGGCTTATTGTGTGCACTAGAGTGAGCCCGATGCCTCTGGGAGCTAGGTGTGCTCTACCGACATACGGTACCCTACTGCGAAACCTCAAGCTTACGTTCCCAGCTGAACTCTCAGCCAGCGGTTGTCCGGCCTGGCAGTTTGTTACAGCAGCGTGTCAGGACCACCCAGGAGGACATCCTGTGTTGTACTACTGGTGGTGAAGTTAACAACATTTGCTAAAAATTTCCTTCTTTTACAAATGAGAGTGGGTTTAGAATTAAAATCACATCAGAATTGCTGTCTGAAATTGCTTTCTAATATGGGAGAGAGAAGTCTAGAGCTTCGTGCAGCGCTGCAGTCGATTTAGGAAGGCTTAGACGCTGTTCGCTTGGAGCCGTCGTAGAGCCCGCACTTGGGACTGTGCTCTCCCGTGCAGCTCCCCTGTTAGGAGGACGCACAGCTGGGCGCCGCGTGGACTCCTGGGAAGGCGCCAGGGTGTCTCGCGAGACCCACGACGGACCCGGGTGGGTGCTGGCGTACTGTGGGCCTCCGCTGTGCTAGTTCAGAGCTAAAGTGCAGCGGGAGGGCATGAGGAGGGGCCCTAACAGAACCCCAAGGGTGGCACAGTGATTCTTCCCTTAAAGTGTTTCCCCACTTTGATTTTTCCATTTGGCCAGTAGTAATTATTGTCGGAAATACAAGTACTGAGAAGAGGGCTTTTGGTTTCTTTGTGCTGTAGGGAGCGATTCTCTGGAAGCTTAGCGTCCGAGCACGGGCAGCTCCCTGCAGCTGGAAGCGCTCAGCACCTGAAGACCTGGTTTGGGACACCAGGCGCAGCTGTGCACACCCAGGACCGCGGGCGGCGTGCGCACCCGGCATGTGCGCGAGGGGCGCTCCCTGAACTGCCAGATGCTCAGAGTGCTATGCGTATGGAGGATGCTGGGAATCTCCCAAACTACTTTGCTGCTCGCTGTGTACATTCTCCTTTATCAAAACCCACACGGAGCACAATTAATTCCCCAAGCGTATCTTCATTGGGGAGACTCCCGCCTGGATTGCCTTTTTCCATTCTCCGGACCATAAATGCTTATTGATCTTTTCATGCCGATCTCTACCTCTATGCCGGCTCATTGATTCCCTCGGCAGAATTGAGCCCCCTCTGCCTCACTTCAGTCCTATTCTCTCCGCAACATCTCTTCTCACTTCGAACTGTCATTATGTTTGGGTACAGTCTCTGTATTGCGACCAGCACCCAAGGCTTATCTGTCATTGTTCCTCACAGCAGCATCCTGCACGGAAGCTGCAATGAGTAAAAACTTCCTCTTGAAGTGCAGAGGGGGAGGGCGCCAGGAAACTCACAGGAGGCCGGGTGCGCCTTCACCAGCTGTGACCCGGCTGGTGCCAGCCTAAGGGACCAGGGATGTCGCACTTGCCTGCGACGCTCGGCAGACTTCAGCCCGGGAAGGCGCCCTGGGCAGCGGCTCGCTGGAGGAGCTGTCTGTCGTGGCTGCGGAGGCCGCGGTCAGCAGCCTGTCTTCTCCGGGTTCCCACGTGGCTGTGTGGCTCGCGGCTACAGCAGGCAACTGGGAGCAAGCGGGCGACGGGAGCTGCGCCCTGGCTCCGGGGACGTCCACTGACTTGGATCAGAAGGACTTCCTGTCGCGCACGCCAGCCTGGCTGCAGAAGCGCAGCGGACGTGTCCAGCTTTTTGCTTTCTTGCCGATCACAGCTTGCTTCGGGGGCGCAGGACCTTCTCCTTGATTTACCTGCCTGCGGTCACCGCGCTCCGGCTGAGAACGCGGCGCTGCTCGGGGCCTTGATGCAGGCGTCCTCTGGGGCATGCCGGCTGCCGCGCGGGCCGAAGGTAGTTTTGCATCCTTTGCGAGTTACACAGGCTCTTCAGCTATGAAGTTGCCCTTGTTTCTTTCTTTAATGGGGAGTGCCTGTGTAGATGAAGAGGACCAGAGAAGGAGCCGCAGGTGTTCTTCGCCATCCAGTACCGAGAATAGGACTGCAGGCGCCCATGGAGGAGCTCCGCCCTCATCGCTGTTCCTGCAGCGGCTGCTCCCCGCAGGACGCGCCACGCGTAGTCACTAAGCCTCAGCGCCCGGAGATCCAGGAAGGGAGAATTCCAAGTCAGGTGGAATTCTACATGTATCATTTCTTTGGACCCTCCCGCCTTCAAGACCACAACATCATGACCTCAATGTCAACACAGTTGGTCTTGTCTTCGTTTCTCTACTTCTGGTCCTGCCTGTGGGTGAGGCCGTGGACGCCGGAGACGCCCTGCTCTCTTGTTAGCCGTGGTTCGCAGTGTCACGGCCTGTGTGCTTGCTCAGGGTGCACGCACGGAAGAGCGACGGACAGAGATGACTTTCAAGGGCCTGCTCAATCGAACTCCACTCTGGAAACCTTCGTACTGTTGAGGCCCTACCCGACTTCGGTCTCTGAAGTTACCAACAAGCAGTCTATCGAGTGCTGCACGTTCTTAGCTGTTCCCCAGAGAAGGGACGCAAATCAGCATTTGTTAAGTGGGAAAAATGTTTCCCTCCTAACAAATGATACACTGAGAAATGCAGCCAATAGTTTGTTACTTAAAAACAGGTCAAAAATGTAAAGATGGTGTTAAAATGGATCAGTCATAGTTCATAGCCGCGGAATCCCCAGAACACATGCAATAGAAATAAGGAAGCGCTTGCCCAGAATTCCGCAAATGAACACTGTTTAGTTCCACACACTCCTCCTGAAATGCTGGGTAATCTTTCCTCCATGTTTTCAGATTTTTATTTTTATTTTTTCAGATTTTTATTTTGTTGTTCAAGTTAATATTGTACTTAGATATCAAATAGCCAAACATTGAAAATTTTATCTTTGGGGGAGAAAGTTTTAAAAAATATTCAACATAGCTAATATTGGAATGAAGAAAATGAAAAGATTTAATTTTTTTACAAACCTTTATATTGACATTGAAATGGAAAAAATACTGTAATTAAAACATCTTTAATAATGAGTGAAATCCCCATGATGAGTACAGTACTATATTAAATGTAAACATTATGTTGTAAAGAAAAGGAATTTCACTTTAGGCAAGGCTGAACTATGAAGCTGAACCCCAGAAGCTGGCCAGCCGCTGAGCGGACCTACTTGCACACTCCCATTCTCTGTGTTTGGCTCTTGACTCCCCACAGCGTTGCACCTCACTGGGAGGCCCCCCACTCTTAGCAGCCATTGCCTCTTACTGAACACCCATGCGGGCCACACGCTGTAGTGAGTGCATCAGATTTCCTACGTGCAGCATCACTAAGTATTGCAATGCATAACTAGTATACAGCAAGCCCTTGACTTACCACACTCGAGTTGCAAACTTCCACAAGTGTACTACATGATTCACTTTGTCAGACTTAGGAATGGATCTGCCTTGTGAATGTTCCCCTGGAACAGAGCTCCTTCGTAAGTCAGGGACCTGCTGTACTTGCTTGAAAAACTCTCGTACGTGGGAAAGCCAACAGTGTATGGTTTATCTGATTTATTTGAAACTCTCCATCTAGAATAATACAGAACATAGAACTGTAATTTCAGGCTGACACTAAGACAAATGCATTTTTCCTTGTATTTTCTTCAGTCACCTGGACTCTCTTCTCATCTTCCTCTTGTCTTCCTTCCTCAAGCCTCCAGGTTTCTGCTGAAAAGGCAGGGGCTACAGGCAGCAGCGTGCTCAAGGCCTCAGGCGCAATTCCCAGATCTGCAAAATGTGAAGCCAACCAGCCCACCAGGAGAGGCCAGTGAGGAGTTTTAAAGGCTATGGTATATTGCACATGTGTTAACTTTTTCAGATGTTATAATACCTTCTCCACTTTATAATGTCTTTATTCCAGACCTAGTACCATGGGATCTTTTTTTGTAGGTCTTAAGAGGCAGCAGGTTGAATGACTAATTATGAGATACAGATAAATGGAGAGCATAAATTTATTTATTTGTGATATAGGAATATTTTCTTTATCATTGGATTTTTGAGAAATATGCAAGAAACAGAAAAGGAGGTGTATTTTCTGCTCAGTTCCACAAAGAAAATCAGTAGCTGAGGTGTTGCTTAAGTTAAGAATGGATGTTTATAATCTTCAGGCTTATTATTAGAGTAGAATACTGTGTTGATTTCTCAGTGTAGTTTTTTGAACAGCTGTATCCTTTATTTCCATATCTCATCTTGGTATGAGTTGGGAGATATGGCTGCTTCTGGCTAAGTGAATTAAAACTCCATAATGACACTGGCCATTTAGCCCAGGAGAAGCAGGGCTAGAAATCTTGGCTCTCTGAGCTTTGAGTAGGGCGGCTCATGCTTCTGAGGTTCCATTTTCTGACTTGGGCTTGACCAGCTACCGCAGAAGACCTATCACATTCCGGCTCACAGCTCCTCCTTCCAAATGTCATTTTGTCTGCCTGCTCACTTGAATGGCCCAACCTCGGTTGTTACTTGTCTCTTAATCTCTGTCATTTCAGTAGCCTCTTTAGGAAAAGAAGGATTATACGATGTCATATTATCCTCCATGTAATCTAAAATTCTAAGGTATTTTGTAGGCCGTAACATCTCCTGTACCTTATTCCCTAAGCATACGGCTGGATATGTGTGAGAAGAAAACAGAAAGAAAGTCGTGGTGTTCTGCAGTTGGAAACCACTTTAGTGGTCATGGATCTTGCTTGCTTGTCTCCATGCAGAAGGGAAGGCTGGCAGCTGGTAACTGCGCAGCCAGGCAGCCGGTGGCAGAGTCAGGACAATGACCAGGTTTACTGACTTCTAGGGCAAATGCATCTCTCTGCTCTGTATCTTTTAGTGGTTGACTGGAAAACACTGGATTAACATTAACACTAATAAAACTGGCTATGTCTTAATGATTTGTTATGATTTTTTTCCAAACAGTTTGCACAGTGGAATAATTTGATCATTTAATATTAAACTTTATTTCCATATTCATTACTGAGTAATTCAAAATAACCTTATGGATATCATCTAGATAGTTTTAAAGCATAAAAAATCTATTATAAGTCAGAGTACAAATCTTAGCTTATCAGTGACACATATCTTGATCTAAAGAAATAGGTTATTGTTTTATAAAGAATAAATGATGTGTCTAACATTTTTCTTGGTTGCAGTTAAGAATAGAAAGAGTTGACTTCAGCGATTGCTCAGGACTGGATCAGTCGGGCCCTGAAGAGCCGGCCTGCGGGTGCGGCAGTGCCAGCTCAGCTCGTTGTCCTCCAAATACCACCAGGTAAGCGCCACGCTCTGCCCCGCGTTCTGAGCTGTCCCTCAACTCCTGGACTAATACGCCTTCAGATTACGTTAACTTTCACTTTTTAACTTCTAGGTTCAGACTATAAATAGGTTCCTGAGACTCTCAAGTACTAAAAATAATAACTGATATTTCCTCTTGAGAAATTAAACCACTTTGCAGCCATTATTCAAATCAGTTAAAATGAATTAGAAACTTCTTAAAATGCTTCGTGGTTGTGGCACTCGCCTTGTAACTGGCCCAGGCTGCTGGGGCTACTGTACGCCAGCAGGGGCTCATTCGCTAGCCAAGGACAGTTGGCAGGATATGGACATAGCTGTAGCTGTTGTACGGGCGGGGGGTCAGGGACACAAATACGATGGGCATCTGGCATGTAGAGGTCGGGAGGCTGTGGAAATCCTGCAGTACACAGACGACCTCTTCCAGAAGGGGATTATCTGCTTCATGATGTCCATAGTACTAAGGTTGACTTTTTCTGGCTTTATATAAAGGTGTTACTCTGTGCTCCTGTGGGGATTATTAGTAATCATCTAAATCTGTAATCCATGACCAAATAATAATCTCTGTAATCTAGAGCAGAGAGTGTGTGGTGCTGCGCTCATCTTGCTCCTCATAATCTCTTAGTTTGTCCGAGGTCCAAATTGATATTTTGGTCTCAAGGACTTCTGAACATGGCTGCTCCTGTCAAATGTAAAAGGAATAAGGCAGGACTTTGTCACTGTTCCCAATTCTTTGGGCCATTTTTTAAATTAGCATTTTCCGTATTTCGGTCCTCCTAAAGAGCAGTTCCATGGCTCACCCCTGTGGAGGCTCAGGGAGTGGGCTCTTAGCCACTGAGCTCTGGACAGGCTTGTGGTAACCGGGCAGCCTAATCCTTCAGGTATTGCTGCTGTTAAGGCTCCAATGCTAATCCCAATTTTAGTTACTGTTTGGAGTGCCTATTAGTGAAAAAACGAGAGAAAGACTTCTTATCTTAAGCTAAAATTTAGTCACTGGCTCTGTGCACTGTGGCTCTGCTTTAAATGCAATCTCAAAAGAGCCATAATGGCAAATTAGTTTCTTTCTATTAGTTAAGAGATTATGCACCAATCAGGACTGCGTACACACACTATTAGGTCTGTAATCATGTTTGCAAGTTCTTCAGTCCACTTCCTCTTCCTTTAGGACGCTGTGAGGGCTGCTGACGCTCCTCTTCTTGAGTGGGCACTGCCAGGGATGTTTAAGCGTGGTCATCTTGGTGAAAATACCTGAAGTCAGGCTTAGAGGTGACTCAGCGGCTGGTAAGCTCTGAGGTCTTGGCGATGGAGACCTGGGTCGGAATGCAGCCTCAAGGTGAGGGAGGCTGACCGTGTTTGGCTACTTTCTGGGGAAGATGCGGCGAGTGGCCGCGCCAGGGGCCATCCACTGCTTAGCGAACAGGGCTGTAAACCCTTGCCACACGTCTGCCATGACAAAGACGAAGGACTACATGAGCCGGCCTGTGAAGAGAGGAGGCTTACAGGACACTTCCAAGGTGACGGGAATAGCTCCGACAAACTGGATTCTGTTACTTTTCCTGGGAAAAGTAATACTGTGGCAAATGAGTGTATTTTTTAAAAAATTTGTTTATCTTCATGAAACTTAATTTCTATAGCTTTCATATTGTAATTCTTTTTACAATGCAGCTTACTGT
>NDGN010170733.1:0-13264 GCA_002564285.1 Tympanoctomys barrerae
GAATGTGTTGCTTCTATTTGTGCCAACTCTTCACCAGCATTTGGTATTAATAGACTTCTGTGTGAACTTTTTTTGTATGTGATCTCACTACTGTTTAAATTTGTATGAGGGCCAGCCAGATAGCTCAGTGGATTAGCAGGCACAGGGGCTGGGGCTTGATGCTCCCTTGGCACGCCGTGCTGGCCCCACCCCTGCGGCCTACTGAGATGGCGATTGAAATTGGGCATGGGGATGTGGGCCTGTAATCCCAGAGGTTGGGAGGCTGAAAGTAGGAGGATCAGTACAAGTCTAATCTGTGTAGTGAGATACTGTAGACCCTGTACTAAGTATGTAAAAATAAATAAATAAAATTAAATAAATAAATTTCTGTAGCCAAACAACAAATGATGAAGAATACATTTTTACATGTTTATGAGCCATTTACACATTTAATTTTTTTTTGAAATGTGTATTTGAGTCATTTGGCCATTAAGTATATAGTTCTGATTGGCTTGCAAAATAAATTTGGGACATAAGTCCTCTGTCTGATTTTGGGTACTCTGAATATTTTCATCTGATTTGTTTCTTGTGTATTTTTAAACTATGTCTTTTGATAAATAGTTTTTTAAATAATATCTACTTGATCAGTGTTTTCTTTTATGGTTAATGCTTCCTGTGTACTTTCTAATATATATCTGAAAACATCTTTGTATTTTTCACTTTTCCATTTTGATCTACAATGATGTTGAATTAAATTTTCTACATGGTGTGAGGCAACAGACAGGATGCATTTTAAATATATTCATGCAATCATGACAGTGCAATTTATTGAAAAATCATTCCTTTGCAAATTGAATAGCTTTGACACTTCAGTGAAAGTCAAGCGATTATACAAGAATACATCTATTTCCTAACTGTTTATTCCATTTCAATTATCAATACCATTTTACCTATATGAATAATTCCACTCTATATAGATCCTGAGTCTTAACTAAGTGATGAAGGTTTTTAATTTTTTTTCTTTTTCATGAATGTTTTAGATCTTTGTATTCTGTGCATGTCTTTATATATTTTGGAGCTAACTAATCCTATTAAAAATTCTGCAGGAATTGTGGGGGAGAATACAGCAAATCTATTGATCAGTTTAAAGACAATGGTTATCTAACAATTATTAATATTCAAATCCATATATGCATAACACTCTCCTTTTTAGTTATTTTTCATATTTTATACTTTTCAGTTTAGAGCTTTCACAGATCTGTTGTTAAATGATTCTTAAATGTTTCATATTTTATAATACTACAAATTTATTTTTTCCTATTATTTTCCGCCAATATGTAGAAAGTTAATTTATTTTCAAATTATTGACCATATCTCCTGCAGCCACTTAAATTTACTTATTTTTTTCTTAAAGGTTATTTTTTTAGTCACCTTGAATTTTTATGTAAACAGTCATTTTTCTATGAATAAAATGTATAATTTTCAATATGCCTTTTATGTCTATTTCTTTGTTATTCTTGTCTTGGACTACTCATATAACACTGAATAGAGCTGGTGAGAAAGATGTATATGCATTATTCCTCATCTCAAGAACAAAAATGTTCAATGCTTTCTCATTAAGAATGATGTTAATTTTAGGCTTTTGTAGATGTCTTTTCACACTAAGAGTTTCCTTTCTATTCTTAGTGTGTCAAGTGTTTCTCTATAATGAATAAGCACTGAATGTTATCAAAAGCCTTTATTTCTGCACATATTAAAGTGGTCATATGGTTTTTGGTCTCTCTTCTCGTAACTTGGCAAACTAAATAGATTTTTTAAGTGTCAAACTCTTCTTTCATTCTGTTGATAAAACTTCTCTTGGTAGCAATATATGTGGTCATCTTATGTCATCCTAAATTTGATTTCATAATTTCTTTAGAACGTTTTTGTTGATATTCAGCAGGGATCTTTGTCACATCTTTGTGTTAGCTTTTCATCAGAGACAAAACACCTGAAAAAAAAAATCACATAAAGGAGGAAAGGTTATTTATTTCTGTTTCCAGTTTCAGGGGTTTTAGGCTATGGCAAGCTACCTTCATTTTTTCTGGGTCTGTGGCAAGGGACAAAGTCATCCTTCCAGAGGACCAGCTTGGACTTGTTCCCATGAGGGGAGCCAGTGGTGACAGGCACTCAGCTATGAGCTCATGAACAGGCTCACCTACTAGAATACTTCAGAGCCCTCATGCCCCATTGCTTTCCCAGAAGTCGGTTAGCTAAAAATCAAACCCTCAACATGATAAGTCTTTGGAGGGACATTTTGTATCCCAACCATACGAACATGTTTTTGCATATATTCTTTTATTAGATGGCATTGCCAGGTTGCTGCTGGCCTCATTAAATGAATTGGAAATCATTTAGATGTCTTCCATCTTTTTCAAAGAGTTTATATAGATTTATTTGTTCCATAAAATTTTTATAGAATTGCCCCGGGGTGGATAAACTACATACATTATAAGGGATGAAGAGAGGTTTGCTAGCTGCTCAGCCGCCGTTCCTCCCTTTGTTCTTTTCTGCTTTTTACCACTATGAGCACCCGCTCTCTTCCATGTGCCACTATGTCTTAGAGTCAGCTGAGTATGGAATGAAACCTCCACTAACTGTGAATGAAATAAACCTTCCCTTCCTTAATTTTGGGTGTCAGGTAATTTTGTCCCAGCAACAAGAGTAACTGTGAAATAATTTGGTACCTAGAAATGGGGTCTTTGCTGAGACTATATACCTGAAAATGCCATTCAAGAGCCTTTAGGAATGGCTTATGGGAAGAGATAGGAAAGGTTAAGAGATGTCACCTACAAAGGAAGCACTTGAATGCTTTTGGCTGTTTTGTATGGAAGATTTTGGTCAGAGTTCAGAAGAGCAGAAGGCTGATAGAAATCCTGCCTGTAAACATCAGGCTGGGGAGGTTTTTTTTCTGGGAAAAAAGACTGCATTTGTTGTTGCACTCCAGATAATTTGTGTTATGGCTTGGCAGAAAGTTTGTCTGAATTTTGTTCATGCCTAGAGATTTTTGCCTGAGACTGAGATTAAGCACAGTGGACTGATTAATCTGGCAAGATAAATTTTAAGGCAGTCGAATGTTGAGGCAGGTGCATGGCTGTTGTTGTGGTCTTTTAGTCAGATTTATATGGAGAATCAAAAGCAAAGAACCCAACGGGATGATTTAAAATGTGATTTTGATGAGAAAGGAAACACCAATGAATCTGTGGAATGCAAAGATAGACTTGAGAGGATTTCCTTTGCCAAGAAGGAACAAGAGAATGGAAATGATGGCCTGCAGGCATCAATGGAGGTAGCAGGTCTCTGCCCTTTGCAGATTCAGAACTGCAAGCGTGAGGGACTTTGCTTTGAAGAAAAAGCCACAGTATCATGTTCTAGAATGGCACCAGCAGCCATACCAGGTCCCAGAATGATGGTGACATAGAGAATTTGTTCCTTAGAATCAGATTCCCTGTGTTCAGCAATCAAGGCAATCAACCTCTACAGTCAAGAGAGAAGAAAATGTGCCAAGTGCTCCAGCTAGGAACACACCTTGGCATTATGCACATGGTGTTGGTTTTAGGTGCATGCAGAATACAGGAATTTTCAGGTTAAGAAGGGTTCCACCTAGATTTCAGGAGAAGGCATGGGAGGCCAGGCAGCGTGCTTTTGGGAGGGCAGTGTGAGAAGCAGAGAATAAGAAGCCTAACATGCAATGGAAACTCCAGAAGTTTGGAAAAGCCAGGAACGTGGATTATGTGAGGAAAATTGCAAGGAGAAGCAAAGCCAGCCCCAGAGAGAAGTGATGGGAGCTACTACCAAAAGTGTGATGGGGCAGAGCTATATGAGGCTTTTGGAGATCACAGCTCATCCCAGATTGCTTTGGATGTTCCCCATGGAATTATAGGATTTAATGGTTGTCCTTCTGGATTTTGACCTTGCTTTGTTCCAAATGCTTTGTATCCTGTTATGTGTACATTTTGTAATGGCAATGTTTTTCTTGTGCTGTTGAATGTTGTAAGTGTTTAACTTTTCATCTTGGAGAAGACTTGGGAATTGGACTTTTCAGCAATGCTAAAACTATAGGACTTTGGCAACTCTTACAGATACACTAAATTTCCTTTTGCACAATAAGATGTGCTTGAGTCTAGGGATCCAGGTCCAGAATGTTATGTTTTCTTTCTGCTTGTCCCCAAAGTCTCATGTGGTCATGGGTCAGCTTCCAGAGTTTGTGATTAATTCCTGATCCAATGCTGGGATTAGTGAGTGAGTGCTACAGCCACTCTAGAGGGCATAATCTGCATATAAGAGAGAGATAGAGTCTAGCTAGCTGCTCCAGCTGCTGCTCCTCCCTTTGCTTTTTGCTGTTTTCCCACACCATGAACAGCTAGCTGCCTTCTGCCATGTGTTACTCTGCCTTGGAAACAGCTGAGTATGGACTACAACCTCCACTAACTTTGAACTAAGTAAACCTTTTTTTCCTTAATTTTGGAGGTTGGATATTTTGTCCCAGCAAGGAGAGAAAAGTAACTGAGACACTTGTTGAATGTGGATTAATAAAAAATCAGTTTATTCACCATGGTTGATTATGTTGTTGACGTAGTCTTTATCTGAAAGCTCTTTTAGCTATATATTCTATAAAATACTAACAGAAATATTAAAATCAATTAATGTGGACTTAATAATTTCTCTGTGATCTTCTGTGGCCTTTACTTCATAAATTCTTAAACTTCATTGTAAAATGTATCCACACATACCTATTGTTATAGTTAATACAAATTCTTAGTGAATTAACTCTTCTCCCATTATAAAATATCCCTCTTTTGCTCTTATCACTCAAAGTGGGCTGCCTTCAACATCTCTCCATATGTATGGCCATAAATAAAAGAGATAAATTGCAACACTGACTCTGAGTCTCACAGTAAATAATCATCCTCTGCTTGATGACAGGAAAACTTGCTCTTGTAACCTAGGCCTTAGTCAAGACCCCACAAGATGCTCTTAGTAGAGTTCTACTGTTCCTTCCTTCTATTCATGAGTACCCCACAGCTACTCATGTCTGCTAACCACCACACAAACTCCAGATCCTCCAGCAACCCTGACCTCTGATCTCTACCCTCTTCACTTAGTAGTAGCACTGGGCTCTGCTCTGACTCTTCTGCCTTGAGTTCAATATGGAAGCTACTGTAAAACAGGAAGCCAGGGCAAACAGAGTTTTCATATGATCTTTCCTTTTCTTAAGTAATAGAAGAATCCACCAGTATTTTCCCAGTCTCAGTGTTGAACTGTCTGTTGTTTATTGCCTCAGAACAGCTATCTACCTACTGTATTCGTTCAGTTTTGTCACAGTTGGAAATAGGAGGGTGTATCCAGTGTCAGTTACCTCATTATGGCATATATTAAAGTTCCCTTTTATATTTTTACTGTGGTCAAAATAATTTTTTTCATTTTGATATAATTAAAGGATGTAATCGTTTTCAATTTTAGCCAAAGAAACTATGTATCAGTCTCTTATAAATAAAGTGAACATATTTCCTATTGTTTTCTTAACACAGTCCCATTTAATGCCCATTGTGAATAGTTCTTATTTGATTCCCCAAAATATCCTAGCTTAGAAAACAAAGTTCCTGACTAGTTTGTTTTTATCTTAATTTTAGTGAGTTTTAGTATAATAAACCTATAGTCAAACTTCACCTTCATTCTATAAAGGTTTTTAATATTTAGTTTGTTTTTTCCAAACTTTATACCATTATTTCTTCTTTAGGAATAATTTTTCTTTTCTCATTTGTAATCTACATATAACTCATCTCCTCATTCTCTGAATAAATTTTAAAAGTGGTCAATGTGTTTTTGAGAAATAAACTGTATAATACAAACCACAAGTTAATTAGAAAATTTCATGGAGGTAGCAAAAATGTATCTCATTTACTCACAAATTTCCCTTTTGAAAATGTTTAATTGTGCAAATGTAACATATTGCTCTTATTTGTCTTGGTTGACTGAGTTAAGTTGTGGACTGTATCCAGAGCCAAGGGTCAATTCAGGGGTGACCATAGGCAAAGGCACCAAAGTATTACTCGGGGAGGAATCAGGACATGGTCTGCCTTTTGACTCCTCTCTCCAGAGTTTCTCTGGAGAACTTACTCACAAACATGCCAGCTTTCATGACTTGGCCTTCTGAAAAAGCACATCGTAATCTGAATATGCCCAAGCATATCTGAAGGGAAAATGTATGCATACAAAACTGTTCTATATATTTTTACATTTTGAAAAGAATGAATTAAGTAAGACAACATTTGAGAGTGAATGTGGTATTTTTGGCTATAAATATGACTCCTGTTATTTAAGGGAAAGGCATTCTCTGAACTACATTTCTGACCCTGTAAGTCAATGCGTTGATTGCTGAGTAAGCATGATGTCAGACAAGTATTTGCTTAGTTATTTATTTTCTTTGAATATATACCTAGTTAACTAAAACTGACAACTTGAATGGTTACCTAGTTATTTTTCAATCAGCAAGTCATGTTTCACATTGAAGATAGTAATAAATGTTGAACCTTCAAATCCTGGGCAAATATGTTGCATTTCTTTATATCTCCTCTTTGGCAGTTTATTACTTTTTATGTTTTTATATTGAAAACTATTCATAACCTATTGGACGTCAGACTTGCAGCTACAGTGAACATGGGGAACACCTTTCATTAAGTGGAAGCTTTCTTTTATGACAGCCCTCGTAGAAGTTTCAAACTGTTAGTCAGAGACACTTATTTTGGGAGCAGCAGCTTGGGTACTATATTATGTTCCCACTGTTTTAAAACATCCCAAAGAATGCCGTCAGCTCGAAGTTTCTATACCTAGCATCTACTAAATCAGATCTGGCCATTTTTATATAATGGTTGCAAATGTGGTTTTTTTTGAATGTTAAATCTGTTTCTATTTTTCAATCAATTTAAAATGTGTAGAAAAAGTGTTCTGATTGTATATTATCCAATTTTCATCAGCTGCCGGAAGGAAATGCTGTGAAAATCTGTGATTTAAAACCCTTAAAACTTCTGCTTGAAATGCATGTTTTGTTAAGAACATTAGATATGCAAAGTATTTTAGACAGAATTTTGATGTCTTTATTAATAGCATTTAAAAGTTTCAGGATTTCAGATATTCATAGATTTTATCTCCTTGACTCACAAGGTCAAATTATTTAGATCTGTATTTCTCCTTTTGAAAATAATTGTAACTGTAAATAAAATTGGTAAATGAAATATAAGCAAATAATTGTGCTGTTAATAGTGCTGTCCTTTCTAAGACTTACTCGAGAAAACATATTCTGCTTAGGCTATGTTGTATATGTAGCCAGACATATCAATAAGCATTTAATGAAATCCATTGTAAATAATCATTTGCCTATGAACTGTGTGAAATACAAAAATCTTGCCTTCCTGAGGGTGTCATCCAGTTAGTAAACAAAAATACACATGCAAGAGGAGTCCTTTACTTAAATGTTGTTGAAGTTTGAAGAAAGAAAAAATCTTTCTTTTTTCACATTTCACAGCTGAAGTGGAGTTTCAATTTAGAAAAGCGGGGGGCTAGGGGAGAGACACATTATTCCACTGATGGTGGAAATAATATTGAATAACAAAATTAAATGTATTTTATTAAATCTAATTACTACATTTGATATGAAAAAAATCAGAGAAAATGTAAAACAAACAAACCAGTTACAAAAGTTGATTTTTGGGGGCCAAAGAGATAGCTCAGTATAATACGTGCTTGCCAGGCAAGAGCAAGATTGAAAACCATAACTACAAAGAATGTTTATTAGTATCTTATTTAGTTTTTAATACATAATTTTACCTACTGTATCATTATTTATGTTCATCCATAAGTTAGAGATTGTTAGAAAATAATCCTGACTTACATAGTGATTTACTTCTGTGATATGAGATCAGGTTGAGCACCTGGTCAGAATGCTTCCCTTCAAGGCCTACAGTAGGAAAAAGGGACAGAAAAGGGAATTACTATCCTACAGTAAGAAAAAAAGGACAGAAAAGTCTTAGAGTATTACCCGTCCTCTAAAACTTCAAGCAAGAAGGCACCATCCCCTGCCTTGCTTGTACATCAGTGGCCCAAGTCTATGGATAAGAATCTGCTGCCAGGAGGCCAGAAATGTGTCTTTTAAATGGATGCATGAATATCCAAATTAAGTATGAGGTTTAGTTATAGCAGGGAAGGAGATGTCGGAGGCAAGGCACATGGCAGATGGCAGCTTCTGTCAATGCTTCTAACCGTCTTACTATTCTTGTTCTAGGTTGTGCTATTAGATTCAGAATTAGCCTGGGTAAGCTTTCATTCTTATAAAAGGACCACAGTTAGGCATTGCTCTGTTGTAGACCCCAGACTCATTTCTCAGGACTTAGGGAGGCACCCCTATTCTCATTTTTCTAGTTATATGAAAATTTTCAAAGATTCTATCAAATATGACTGAGAATGAGAATAGCAGCTACCTGGTTGTGTAGTTAATTTGTGTGTGCATATGTAGTATGCTGTGGGGTGTGTGTGTGTGTGTGTGTGTGTGTGTGATTACATTTGGGTAGATAGGTAGATTGAGTGGAGGATTACAGATAAATTAATAACTACATAAATGACAAAGCGTGTAGTTAGGTTGATTTAAAAATAGCAAGAAACAGAAATGGAGACATGACAGGAAGGAAAGGGAGGAAAAAAAGAAGATGAAGCAAGTTAAACTAAATAACTAGAAAAATCCTTACCAGCTTAACAAAAATAACTGGTCTAATTAAAAAAAATTTGTCTCTCTATAGTGATGTATTTTGCTCTGGGATGCTGTTTTGCTTTTGCTCCTTATTAATTTTTAGATGAGTTGTCATTTCCACATCATAAATGCTAAGAATACACCTTAAATATAGTGCTAATGAAGGTTTTTCTCTTCTAATATTTCACCATATGTTAGATTCCTTATTTATCACCTAGCAAAGATTTGTTTCTTTCCTTCCTCTCTTCCTCCCCTCCCCTTCCCTGTTTTCTTCTCCTGTGTCTCCCTGGTGGAAGAGTAGGACAAGAGTGAGCTCCTCCCTTAGGGCTCCTGTATCAGGCAGTTCTGCTATACCGTGTATGTTTTCCCATTCGGTTGTCCTCTGCCACACAAGGGAAGGATTTGATGAGCTGATGAATCTAGCAGGAAAAAAGACAATGGTTAGGCCACAGAAACTAATGTTGTCAAATTGTCTGAATTCAAAAGCACAATATTCAGTACATGCTTTGCAGTGAATATGTTTTTTGAGGAAATCATCACAGAAAAGGAAGCAAGGAGGGAAGGAAGGAAGGCAAATGGGAAGGGAAGAGAAAGGGAAGGGAAGGGGAGGGGAGGGGACGGGAGGGGAGGGAAGGGAAGGGAAGGGAAGAGAAAAGATTCTCTAAGAATTTGTCAGTAGATTTTTCTACAGCCACATAAAAAATGTTTTCAAGGATACTCTTAAGTGATTTTTGAGGAATGCAAATTCCCCTTGTCTCCCTCCAGTAGCTACAGTAGAACAGAGAGAAGGTGGAAGAGCAATGAAGGGAGTAGCTGCCAATTTAGAGAACAGAGTGCCAAGCTACTGATATCACTCCAAATCTACTTTCATGAGAAGGAATTTACTAAGCTGTGGTATAATTTAAATGTATGAAGATATTATTTTTAAAATTTGGTGTGCAGCAGTATCAGTAGTTAAGGAGAATAATGCTTTTTGTTTCAAATATCCCGAACTCATGTAACTTATGGTACATTAACAATCACTGTGCAGAAGCCCCAGTTGTGCTGCCGGTGATGTTTACCAGAGGCCTCATACTCTTATTCCCTCTTATAAAATGAGTAGACACACTTGTGCTGCTTAGTTGATTGCATGTTCCAAAGTGAGCTGTCAAATATCAGCACCTGCGGGCTTTAGGCATCTACTGAAGTTAAGGAGAAAATTGTTGTTTTTATTTTTCATGTTCCAATTGGATTTTAAAAATAAAATAGGTGAACCTTCTTTCCAGTATGTCTAAGTTAATTTTTAATATTCCACTCTTGCATAGTCAATGGGGATGAGATAAATATTATGGGATTTTCATTTGCATTGCCCTTCCTGTTCTCTGAAATAATTTATTATAATTTTCATGCGACTTTATAATATTATTCATTCACTTCATAATTGAAACGTTGTTAAACTCTGCCTCCTGTTGATTCCTGACCTATACTAGCCAAAGGCACCTTCTTCTACTCCTTGTCTCCTTTCCAACTAAGGAAGCTAGCAAGTTTAATATCCAAAGATAACCTGCACATAGGACTCTGGTCTTATTGATGTATAAAATAGAGATGAAGTTTCTGCTCTTTAGAAGTCCACGGTGTGTTAACCGATAAAAAGCCATTTTGAATTTTCGAATATACAGCTATTAATAACTGTTACCACTAAAGAGTTTTAAAATGACAAGATTGGTTAAGATTTGAGTAATATTTCATCAATGGCAATTGATTATCAGGCCAACATGAAAGATTATTAAAAATAAGCAGTGGTAACACACTGCATTTATTTATTACACAACTTGTCATATAAGAAAAGCAGTAAAGTAATACCACAAAGCCTTAGAACATCAGGAAAATTGTCAATTGCTAAAATACTGTCTAGTACTTACTAGTTTGAATGAAAATATATTCAGTGAACTCTATCACCTACCCTTTGAAAACAGATAATAAAAAAAGAGTACCCTTGCTTTAGTGAAACATTCATATAAACTCACAAAGGGGTTCTGGTTTGCCTAGTAAATAACAAATCCTTCGCATCTTTTGACAAAAGCAGTAAAATCAATCTACAAAGCTTTCGAATAGAGCGCCACCTAAGGCCAACTTCGAAAGGCACCCCAGTGGGTCTTACAGAGGTTAGGGTCATCTGAGCTCCTCTTCTCCAGAGACATGTCATGTTTATTTTTATCTATTCATTTTTTTGTATTCTATTACTTTCACTTAGGTTAGTTGGAGTATTAGCCTCATGAGAATAAACAACTGAATTAACATGTTATAAAAGAACCTTGAACTAGAAGTATGAATTGTAGGGGAAATCCCAAGCATAAAAGCTTTCCTGGTCACTTTCTATTCAACAATAACTCTCACTATTGCTGCATATTATAAAGAGGATTTCTTATCTAGCCATCAGATTAAAATGGTAGAACAATGTAAAATATTATTTGGTAGTACCATTAAATATATTGTTGGGCATATGGAATTTTAAAAATAATTTACAGGTCGATACAGTAATTCAATCAACTGTTACTTCTCTGTTGATATCTGAATATGAAACCAATAAGAAGGAAATTAAATGCAAGTCACATGTACATAAATTAAAGCAAAAGAGAATAAATTTAAGTAGAATAGTTTAGAAGATAGGCAAGATAGACAAACATAAATATATCTGACAAAAGTGGTATTTGAAGACAGGAAAAAAAGAGCATTTATTTATTGTATATTGTGCATAAAGTATTTTAGATCCTGAAATATATTCTAGGTCTTAAAATTCATTTTTTGGTATTCTCTTGGCTTGTATGGCTTTATTTTTATTAGCATTATTGATACGTATTAAGACTATGAAGAGGGACAGTCAAATATCTCAGAGGATCAAAGTGCCTGCAAGTATGTGCAGGGGCCAGGGGTTCAATCCCAAGGTCTGCCATGACTGATCTACCCCCAGGGCTCCCTGAGATGGTGATTGAGACTGGGCATGGTGGTGTGGGCCTGTAATCCCAGCACTTGGAAGCTGTAAATAGGTGGATCACTACTAGTCTGATCTAGTAGTAAGACCCTAAACACCCTGTAGACCCTCCCCTAAAATACAGAAAAAACAAAAAGGCTATGAAGAGTCAGTGGAATACAAGTGGGCCTGACTACTTCCTGGAGATTTAAAAAACTATGACAAGAACAATGCCAAAAACTCACCATCCCAGAGTTAACCTCTGGGCTGCCTCAGGTTTCAAATAGTTGAAGCCAAATAAAATAATCATGAGAATTGTGACACTTAAGCTAAATTAATGCACTCATACCTTTTACTGAGCATCTATACCATGTAAATAGCCCTATTTTTAAATTTCAGAATTTTATACAATATCTATCTTAATTAAAATTATTTTACATCAGTCCTCACATTCATGTAAGTTCTACAATATTTTGTACTCTCCTGATTGAGAGGAAGACATGCACACATGTTCAAAAAGTCAAAAATTGCAGGGTGAGAATGCTCCAGTAGAATTTTCAAGTTAATTCTGGAAGTTCAAGGTTTCAGTTAAGAGAACATATGTTCTCAAGGACTTCTGCAGTCTCCCTGTTCGCTTGCAGTTAGGCTGCTCCACCCTGACTCTCCGGGCTCTGACTTCATTAAAGGAGAAACCCTTTGTAGAGGGCATCTGCTCAATTCTAATAATAAATTTTAAGAGAGGCACAGAATCAGAATAAGAAGCAAATGGATTAATTATTCCTCTACATGGGAGCTGGGAATTCATTCATTACATTTGTTCCTCATCGCTTTGTGTACTCTTGGGCTTCTGCAGAAAAATGTTAAATGAGAAATGAAAGGGGTGAGCCTTTATTTTCTCATTGTCACAATGTCTATTAAAGTATTTTAGAATAGAGAAATAGTCAGGGCAACAGATCTTGAATGCAGTCTGCCACACAGGTCACTTCTTGGACTGGAAGGTAAAGATTTATCAATCCTGGTCCCCATTCTCAAGAATGTCACAATCCGGCTGAGAAAGCCAGAGTGTGGTACCAAAAGCCCAGGTTGTAACCCTGACTATGCCCCTCACTGGTTACATTTCCTTGGATGGTTAGCATCAAAGACCTCATTTGTAGAAACAGAACATTAAAACCAATTATTTCTAAGGTCTCTAAGTCTAATATTTTATATTTCCATATAATTATAGACTACAGTTCCTGGAAAGGGTTTCAGTGATAACTTGAAATCCATTCACTTCATCCAACACTGAAAATTGAAAATAGGACATGTAGTTTACAGTCGTGAGTGCACAGGAATTAATTAAAAAGCATCAGATTAGGGTTGGGGGTGCAGCTCAGTGACACAGCACCTGTTCAGCAAGTGCGAGGTACTGAGTTCAATTCCTGATACCCCCAAAACAATCATCAGAGAAGTAAACCACCAGAATATATAGTGATTTCAAAACCATCACCAGGGGCCAGGGAGATGGCTCAGTGGAATAAGCGTTTCCCTGGCAAGCGCAAGGGTCTGAGTTC
>NDGN010171744.1:0-11979 GCA_002564285.1 Tympanoctomys barrerae
GGGTCATGCGTGCATGCTGGGCCAGGAAACGAGTTTGGGGGCGATTTGAGGGAAAGCGTGTGCTTCCTCAGCTGATGGTGCGCGAGGGTGATGTGGTTCCGGCTCATAATAAAACAGAAACAAAACAAAAACGAAATGAAAAATCTTTGAAATTGGCGTGGCCTGCGCTTTAGCAGATCTCCGAGTATTTGACTGCTGGCTTATTGATATAAAATCCAGCTGTGGGCTAGGGAGCAGCAGGCGTGTGATGCCTTGCGTTTTAAGCCTGTAGTAAGTTAGAGGCAAGAAGGAGTAAACAAATCAAGGCTGTGAAAGGGGACCTGGTATAGTTTTCTGATTGTCACTTGCGCATAACATTTGTTCCTGTGAGTCTGCATTCTACTTTATAACTAATATCCACAGTTGGGAATCCTGCAAATGTTGGTCATAACAGAACTTAGGGTGAAACTTACTGGCATTGAAAAACTTTTCCCTGCTTGTTTTACTCCGAGGGTACACTCCTATTGCTTTGGGGGATACGGTCCATGAGAATATTGGACCGGAAGGAAGGAGTGAAATAAGCCTGGTCTGACGTGGTTAGGCATTTATACATTCCAAACTTTTGATTGTACTCAGAATAAGTTACCTGGTGATGGAGAATTCTAAATGAAATTGATTTTGAGGACATTTTGATGGTTTATTTCAGATACCTGAATTGCTAGTTTTGCGTAAGGTCATTTACAGGAAAACAGTGAAAACTTGGGTTAACATTTTGGCTTCAGAAATACCTGTGTGTGTGTGTGGGGGGAAGGTGGTGGTGGGGTGTGGGGTTGGGTAGGGATTGATAGAGATCTCCAGATTGTGTTTGAGACATTTTTGTTATCAGACCAGTGGAAATGGTCACTTTTAGCTTCCTGACTTTTGACCTCTCATTTCAATAAGTACTTTCTTCTGTTTGACCTGTGGAAAATCCACTTGGAAAATATTAGTAGAGTAAACTAAAGTAAGTGCATGAATTCAGAACTTCGTTCTTTTTCTGTTCCAGATGAACCCCTAGGCTTGCTTTGAAAAAGGCCACTTTGTGTAACTTGACTGAATAACTTCCTCACACACCTGTTGGGAGGATTACTGACAGAGTATGCCATTGGAGAGGGATTTCTGGTGACCAGATACTGGTGATTAGAGAAGAGAGGTGTTTTTGTGTTTGTGTTTTGTTTCCTGAGCATTATGAACATTGACTTTTCACCCTTGAAGTAAAAATGCTGAAAGCTGAGTCTTCAGGTGAACGGAGCACTCTCAGAAGTGCCTCTCCCCACAGGAATGCATATAGAACTGAGTTCCAGGCACTGAAAAGTACTTTTGACAAGCCCAAGTCAGATGGGGAACAAAAAGCGAAAGAAGGTGAGGGCTCCCAGCAAAGCAGGGGCAGGAAGTATGGCTCCAATGTCAACAGAATTAAAAATCTGTTTATGCAGATGGGTATGGAACCCAGTGAGAATGCTGCAGTCGTTGCCAAAACGAGGGGGAAAGGTGGGTCTTCATCCCCTCAGAGAAGGATGAAGCCTAAAGAATTTTTGGAAAAGACAGATGGCTCAGTTGTTAAGTTGGAGTCATCTGTGTCTGAAAGAATCAGTCGGTTTGACACAATGCATGATGGCCCCTCATACTCCAAGTTCACAGAAACAAGAAAGATGTTTGAGAGAAGTGTGCATGAGTCAGGACCAAACCATCGCTATTCCCCAAAGAAAGAGAAGAGCGGAGGGAGCGAACCACAGGATGAGTGGGGCGGGTCCAAATCCAATCGAGGCAGTACAGATTCCTTGGACAGCCTTAGCTCTCGCACTGATGCTGTCTCCCCAACTGTGAGTCAACTGAGTGCAGTGTTTGAGAACACCGAGTCCCCCAGTGCCATCGTTTCGGAGAAGGCAGAAAGCAGTGAGTACTCGGTGACTGGGCATTATCCCCTGAATTTGCCATCTGTCACTGTTACAAATCTTGATACCTTTTGCCACCTTAAGGATTCTGATTCTTGGTCTCCTTCGGACAAACAAGAAGTTGATGCTGAGGAGGCTGAGAAGAGCAATACAACTCCAGGCACAGAAGTGACGCCTCAGAGTACCTCCCTAGCATCGTTGCCTAGTGAAGAGACACAGCAGAGCAAGGAAGCTGAGGAGGACTCCACGTCTAACCGAGACACTCCGAGCAGAATTGACAGAGACGTTCCCGAAGAATCTTGTGCTGAGAGTAAGGCAATGCCAAGGTCTACAATCCTTTCACCACAAAGTGAACCTTCAGGAGTTGCTGGAGCTAATTTTGTTGGGAGTGAGGCAGCAAAGCAGCAGAGGAAAGAAATGGCAACTGGTGGTCTCACCTCACCTGATGCTTCTATGTCCAGCTATGGAAGAGAAGAACCTGAAGACTTCGGTAATTTTGAGAGCTCCCATGTGTACATGCATAGTGACTATAATGTGTATAGGGTAAGGTCCAGGTATAATTCAGACTGGGGAGAGACAGGCACTGAGCAGGACGAGGAGGAAGACAGTGACGAGAACAACTACTATCAGCCCGACATGGAATATTCAGAAATTGTCGGGTTGCCAGAAGAAGATGAAATCCCAGCAAACAGGAAAATTAAGTTTAGTAGTGCTCCAATTAAGGTAAGTATGCTTTCTTAAATTGTCCTCTCTATTTTAGTTTTGGGCCTAACTGTATGTGGAGCAGGTTTGAAACATCTAGAAATTTGTGTCAGGAATTTGAGACTGCTGATGTGTATCCACTGTCAGGTGAGACTTTAAAAGTTTGGAGCTTGAGAGATATCAGTCACATTTCCTGATGAGCTTTAATAATGATGTAAACTAGTAGTGAGTATTGGGAAAGTTGAGGAAGTTCGGTGATTGTGAAATGCATTCCAATGGACTAGAGTATGAGAAAAATGAGCCCTGGGTTTTTGTTTGCAATAAAGCCGTAACAAATGTTACTTAACATTACCTGAGCAAACTTTCTGATTCTATAAACTGTAAGATCTGAGGTTTAAGGTACATCAGGAAAATTACGGTAACTTTGAAATAATCGTCTTCAGTTATTTGCTTAAAAGTCTGAGTTTTTGCTTACTTAAGTGTAAGTGGATTGTGAGGAATGTTGTTGGAACTTGTTTTCTTGATTGCTACTTCGTGCAAATTTGATTTATGGAAATATATTAGCTGACTTAAATACTGTGATTGAAAAGCTCCGACTGTAAACAGCTTTGAATTCAGAATTTGTTATGCAGCTTTAAGATGAGATTTTGTGAAAGGAAGTAAAATTGATTTGCCATTCATGAATTTATTTCACCTCTTAGAAACTGGATAAATGCCAGTTGAATTCAGATGCTCTATTCTAATGGCTTCACTTAGCTAACATTTGGTGTAGAAGAATTGCACAAAGTGCGCCAGCAGCGGGTGGTGGAAAATTATTAGGGATAATGGCAGTAGGGGCAGGAGGTTCTTGGTTGAGTAGCAGTGTCCCCTGGGGTGCTTTTTCAGTGTACTGGTCCACTAGCTCAGTCCTCAGATTCTGGCATACTCCCCTTGGGGAAGCAGAGGACTGTGGTGGCAACTGCGTGTTTTGACACTGCATTCTAGGGACTTCTAGCTTGTATGAAGTGTGTGTATGACAGATTAGGAAATTGGTATTGTGTCTCCTCAAACTCTGGAGTCCATTGCTATTTCTGTCATCCACATAAAGCTGTAAGATAGGTAATTTCCATGGAAATAGCCCCAGAGAAGTCTGACGTTTTAATTATGACATTTTATTCTAAGACGAAATAATCTGAAATTACAGTGTATCCATGGGCAGATTTTCATTTATTACTGTAAGGCAGAAGTTCTGGATCAGAATGGACCTTGTCAAAATTAAACTGGGATTAAACCAGTTGTGTGAGTCTCGTTTGAAAGTCAGCTAAGTTTTCTTTTAGTCTCTCTCACTCTCCTGTGATTCTCTGTGCTCTGCTGTCCCCTGCTTCCACTTATGGGAGTCCTCAAAGGTGCCCTTTCCTCAGACCTGCCTAATGAGCCGCCAGCCTTACTGTTCATGCACCCTTTGAACATTGTCTTTCTGTCCCTTAGGAAAAAAGCAGTATGATTAGATTGTTTCCCATTAGCGAAGCACGAATAACTGAAATGAACTCTTCAAAGGAGTTTGTTAATCCTGGTGACTGACTTTTTAATAGGGGGACAGCAGCTTATAAAAATTTATCAAGTAGAACATTAGCTGCTCAACCCAATGGGAGACTGGCTGCATTCAGTCAGGTCCTGTGCTGCCCGGAACATAACTAGATGGTAATAGGTTTGATGGATTTTAAGGGATTTTTCAGTGAAATACATCTGTTTGTATGTGAGCAGACCATACTTTTTGGATATGAGGTTTGAAATTCTGGTGATTTTTAAAAATTATTCTTGTAACAGTAAACATTTTGTCTCTTACAAATAAATAAGCTGGGTTTCATATTACAGAGAATGAAAATAAAGTATGTATATTTAAATTAAACACATTTCTTAAGCTTACATCAAGCAGATGATTTGTGAGACATGCATACTGTGATGTATTTTATTGGACAGTTAGCAGGACTGGTTGGAGTGGATTAAGTTTGCAAACAGAATGGTCATTATTAGCCCTTTTGTGAAGAATGGGACAATTACTCTTTCTTCTTGCGTTCATTGTTTAATACACAATTGGATTGATTCACTTTGGAAAATTCGAGAGCTGCTTTCTACTGGTCCTGGTGCCGTTTTGAGTATTTTCAGTTAAGATTTTTTTTTTTCTTTTTCTTTTCCTCCCTGTAGAAGGTGGTGGAGTCTTAATTCAACAAATATTTAGGGAAGGCTTATCGTTAAGTGTTCTTTGATGCTGCTAGCTACAGAAGACACAAAAATCTACAAAGTTACTTTTTGCTCTGTGACCTTGTAATTCTTAAAAATCCTGAATTTAAAACTCATACAATATAGCATATAAAACTGAACCAAAATAGTTACTATCCTAAGAGTCCTCTGGCTGTAGTACATGCGTAGAATGAAAGTTATTTGATGTATTATTTGGAGCTGAGACTATTCATACATTCCCTATGTGTGTCACTTTTTTCTTTTTATAAAGCTTAATTTACGGAATAGGAGGTTATGATTTCAAGCTTCTTTGAGAAACGTTTTTTAAAGATGAATTTTGAAACTTTCATACTTGTTTTTTGATATTTTTATTCTTTATTAGGTGAAATGTTCTTTATATCTTTTAGTGTTTCATTATAGATCTTGTTCATGATATTTGTGTGTGTAATATTGTCCTCATGTATCTATTTCAGTCCTCTGGTAGATGTTTTAAATATGTTACTCTAAGATGTCTTACGTTTAGACGGAGAAAAGGAGAAAAACAACAAAATAGTGTATATCTTCTACTTGTTAGTGACTTAGAAATGGTCAGATTTTATTGCCGCCCACCAGTGTGACTTTCCTGTCTTTCATGGACAGAGTTGTTTATTATTGGATAGGTTGATATGGTTCACAGAGCCACAGGCTATTAGAATGGGATTGATTGTAGCAAGTATAAAATCTACCCTTGCAGTATGGGATGGGAGAACGTTACAAGCAATGTTAATCTGAGATGTACAGATACATTTTTCATTTTTGGGCATTTCTCAAGATGAAGGGGATGAGTTGAAGTAAATGTGTCTTTGCTAAATCAAGGGTAGGAAGCGCGACCTTTGTCCTTATCTTGCTATTAGTTTGGAACATGCACCGAGCCCTGGAATGTGTGAGGAAAACTGTAAAGCTCATGTACATTGCCAGTGCCCTTCCCAGGACCAGGCTGAGCTGGGGTAGGTGGGGTGTGTAGCCCCACCAGTCACAAGGCTCCTGGGGCCCTTCTGGTAACTTTGCTCATGGGTGATCTTTCTGACATCACTGCAACCTCATTAAGCAAGTCAGACCCCTTTCTGTGTCACTAGTAGCCTTATATCCTTTGAATTGATATTCTTTAAAGAGCATGATTTAAAAAAAAAAGATTTTCATAGCTCCCAGCAAGTAGGAGATTGGGGAATTAATATTACAGTGCTGCGTGCTCTACTTTGATTGTTTGTCAAACTGTAGGGAGCCTTTATGTTTTCCTGTTTTGAGGAGAAAACCCAGGGGCATTCTACCCCTGAGCTGTATTGCTAGTCTTTTTAATTCCTTATTTGGTGACGGCTCATTAAATTTCCCATACTGGTGTTGAGCTGGTCCTCCTCCTGCTCAGTCTTGGGAGTAGCTGTTTGCCACCATGCTGGACCGGGAGCTTACAGAGTGGTTCAGAGGAGGATCCCGAAGGGCAGTAATGCTACTTTGAACCTCCTGTGACAGTTGTTGGGGATGGATCTCTCTGTATTCTCTCCCTCTTTGGGGGGCCCTGAGGCACAGTCTGGGTTACCTGAAGGCTGCCTTATTCAGGATGATGTACGGAGTCTGGTTCTTCTGAGATCTAACCTTTTGTCTTGTGTGGAGGCTTCTCTTTCTAACAATTTTATCAGCGTGTGTTAACTGTAATATGCATATGAATCACTTTGGGATTCTTGTTAAAATGCAGATTTTGTTTCAGTAGGTGTTCTGTGGGAAAGTACCTCAATACAGTGGTTATCCCCCAAAGACAGTATTAGGCAAGCTATCTCGGATGGAGGCATTCGGCAACCCAATTAAAATGCCTGCATATCGAGCTGTGCTGAATCTTATTATGTATTAAATCCATGCAAAGTACAAATCTAGGAGCAAGAGGAAAGACATAACAGTAAGTTAACACACTCACGTGCAAAGCAAATTGGAAGAACCAACTCTCTGCCTCTGGGCGCACCATGCTCAACTGATCCGTCTCTCTTTCACACCAGCCTTTGTCACTGGTGGGATGGTGATGGGGACCAGAGTGAGTATTTTGGGCGAAACCCACAGACTGATGGTCCTATGTCAGTAGAACACCCTTGCTGTGTTGAGGAGACATGGGGCGTGTGCGTCTGGTACAGCTGTGCCTTTGCCAGCGCGGCTGCTCCTGAGCTTTGGGCTCTGTTTTCTTTCGTAGGTGTAGCACCGTGTTTCCAGAGCGGCACCATCCGAGTGTCCTTAGTAGCTGGGTGTGCAGGCACAAGTGGCCAGATTTGGTGTAATGATGACTTGGTCTCCGTCCGTTTTTATTAGTAAACCTGCTTCGTTCCATTACATTTTGTTTATTCTTTTTTTTATAATGTCATAGGATAGGTTATTGTCTGGTGCATTTTTAGCACATTTTCTGAATTCTGCCTTCATAGCAGCAGCTCGCCTTGCCTGGGCGTTGTTTCTCTCATGGACTGTCAACTTGCTTACACTTCCTGCTGGTCACTTCCTGTGCATCTCCTCTTTCTTCCTGTGCATCTTGCTGCTTTCTGCTCCCTTCTTTCCCCTTAGCTTTCCCTCCCTCCTTCTTTTCCCTGCCTCCCTTCTTTCGTGCTAGGGATCAAACCCAGGGCCTTGCACGTGCTTGGCAAGGGCTTTATTCCTAAATCACATCCCCTTGAAATTTCCTCCTTTATCATATGGTAAATATTTTGTCATGATTCTAAACTTCCTCACAAATACTAATTGTTGGGTTTATGGACTTTAAGTTACCACATTTTGGGAAAAATACAGGTTTACGCATTATCTACCTTGTAAACACAATTACATGTTCATCGAGCATAATTTTATTTAAATTTTATTTGCATTAGATTTTTTCTAATAATCTTCATTACCACAAGGGGGGGGAGGTTTAGAAATTTGTTGAGCATGCAACTGAAAGACAGATTGTATATAAGCAGAACAAATGTTGCTATATTACACTCTGAAAATCATTTGTGGATTGTTGTGCTGCTAATTTATATTTTTCCTTGTTTTTCTATGCTCTTCTGTTTTGAACCTGTTTTATTTTTGTTCTTTTGCTGCATTGAATTCTATAGTTTTAATTTTGAAAGGGGAGAAAAATTTTAAGCTATGCTTTAGTTTTCTTCCTGGTCACTTTTGAAATTTCCCTGGGTGCTGAGCTCCTCTCCTTAGTGACACGGACATTTAGAGATGAGGAATACGTAACGGTAATCGCCTGCAATTTCCCAGTCACTTTAGGAAGGCTTCAGTCGCATAAGGCTGACAGGTGATCTTTGAGCTTCTGCTTGAGTAATTCCACGTATGGAATTTATTTGAGATAAAAGGGGAGTTAGAAGGAAGGGAATGCTGTGGTGTCTGTGGGCTCTAATTTTAATTAGCATTTTTTATTGAGGTCACATTCAGATACCAAAAAAACCCCAAAACAAACCTAAAGTGCACAGTTCTGTGGTTTTTAGTATATTCATAGTGTTATGCAACCGTTACCATTACCTAATTCTAGAACATTTCATCGCCTCAGAAAGAAGCCCTGTGCCTGTTAGTAGTCATTCCCAATTCTGCTTCCTCCATCTTCTGACAAACTGTAATGTACTTCCTGTCTCTCTGGATTTGCCTCCTCTGCGCATCTCATGTAAATGAAATACCCTTTGAAAGGGATATGGCAGACAAAACCACTATGATTTGGGACATACTAAATTAAAACAATGTGGGGATAGCAGACAACCCAAAGATCTATATGATGTGGAATCTAGAACAATTGAGTGGAAGTTAAATGTTACTTACTGATAACAATAAAAGCCATAAATGTCATCTACCTTGTTACGCAACTTTGTGAAGTCATGAAGCCGAAGAGACTGGAGGACCCAAGAAGGGAGGAGGAGATTTGTAACCTGGGAAGAACAGATTTATGTGGTGAAGAGGATGACTGGAACAAGCCCTTGCTTGGCTCTGCACTTGCATTAATGCCCCCAAAATCTGCTGGTGAAGCTTGAGCATTTAATTCAGCAAGTATATATTTGTTTTTCAATTGATTAAAATTTGTTAAATGCTAAACTTGTAATATAAATAAATATCAATCTTAAATTTGTGCAGGTGCTCTTGTCATATGAAAAGCAAGGTGGTGGGAACCACACTGATAACTGCCCCCACCAGTCACAGGTGCTAGGCAGAGCTCCTAGAGAGTTCGTATCCTATTTACTCTTCATAGTCATCAGCGTGACAGTACTGTTAGTGCCCTTGACAAGGACGGAAAAGCCAGCCTGCTGAGGGCAGATAGCTTGCAGTGTTCGCATGTGTTCAAGTTACAGAGCTGATGCTTGAATGCAATTCTGCTGCTTGCCTCTACTGTAGAAAGGAGCTGCCAGTTCAGTCGACTCAAATTAACTGAGGCAAGACCAAGACATAAAATTGACTGAAGAATCTATGCGACATTTGCATCCATAGGCAATGTAAACACAAATCTGCTTTGAACCTGCGTTAAAGGCTAGCTGTGCAATGTGGTTTCCGAGATGCGTGCTGCACTGGGTTTGTACTCTGCTGTCTGCACCGTAATTTATTTAATTTTTGCTTTATGCATTTAGTACAGGGTCTCATTACACAGATTGGACTCGTAGAGATCCTCCTGTTTTCTGCCTCCTAAGCTCTGGGATTACAGGCACGCGCCACCATGCCCAGTCTCAGCGACCTTCTCAGCGAGCCCTGTTGGCCTAAGCAGGCACTTTAATCTGCTGAGCTACCTGGCCAGCCCCAGCACAGTGTATCTTTTAAGGCTCAACTTAGACTGATTTCATTTGCACTGGAGTCTTTTTTCCGAAGTAAAAACCTTTGTCCTTTTCTAATGATCTGATACTTATTTCCATCGTACTGAGATAGAAGAAATAAAAGTAGGTAAAATTGAGACAAGGAGAGTTGTAATTTAATGATTACAGTTAACCCTTCCGGGCTACTCACTGCTAAATCTCTAAATTTTAAAATAAATACACAAGAGATTGGCCCGTGCTTTTCTCCTATAAAACAGGCTCTTCCCCTATAAATGGGCTCTTGTCTTCACCTGTAAATTGAGCCTGGGCTTTTCTCTCATTACTAGAGATTCACAAATTTCTCAGATCTTCACCTCCAAGACAGGTGGTGTGCTCAGCCCCGGACTGTGATGTGCCTCAGCCTTGAGGGTCCATGCTTGCCTCTTGAGTGTGTGCGGCTTATTTGCTGACAAGCAAACTTGTTTATGCCTGTCACTGTGCTGCTCCTCTGTGGCATCCTGCAGCTTTCTGCGATGTGGGTCAGCAGACCTGCAGCCTAATCTGTTGGTGGAATTGGTTGATTTCTCCATCTCTTTTTGGGATTTTCTTCAGATCCAGTCAAGTGACCCTACTACTCTTATGTAGTAGTAGGCTTTCAATATTCCTTTTTGTTAATTGGTAATTGTTTATGGGGAAAGAAATATTCAAGAGATTTTTTCTTATCCTTCTGTATGTCAAAGGTAGATTTCATACTTCTATTTGCTGTTATCTGTACTATGACCGTCTGTATGGGGAGTGATTTTAGGCATGCATTTAATTATTGTATGTTGCTACAGAAGGATATTGTCTATATTACTATTCAGTATTTTTTACCTGCTAGCAAAGTAACACTGAGAGTTAACTTGATATTCTGTGAACTTGGACAAATTAGCCTCTTGAGGCTTTGGATTGCTTGTAATTGAGACTATCTTTTACTTGTAGTTTATCTTTAAAATCCCTTTTCACCTTAGTAATTTATAATTTGTTGATCTTAAACATAATTAAAGCATAATACTGTGCCATAATGTTAAGGGTAATTATGGCACAGTATTGCCTAATTAGGGTATAGTACTGCGCCATAATCACAAATTTTTTTTGATTCAAAGAAAATTTTGGACATCCTTTATAGAAATAGTAAAATTTATTGCTCTTAGCAATGTTGTTTATATGTAGAGTATTAACTTAAAATGGTTAAAATATCAAATCTAAGAGTATGTTTTTACAGATTGGATTTTTGAGCAGCTTGATTTGTGAAAGTCTGGTTTGAACCGTATATTAAAACATCCTTTCAAGGATTCTAGGTATAAAGAATGTTGCAGCATGGTTGCTGACATACTAACTGCTTCACTCATTTTTGTTCTTGAAATATCTGTGTAGCATAGTTCAACACGATTGAAATATTGATACCTTTTTGCACAGCTTTTATATTTTCAGTCTAAGTCGTTGTCTCCTTGAGTACCTGTCCTTACAAAAAAGATAACAAGATAGCCAGAGTGTAAAGACACATGCAAATTTTATATTTTAGGGAGGAGGAAAGCATTGTTCTTTGCTTGATCTGCAGTATTTCTGTGGGCTTTCAGAAGTATTTGTAGAGTTGAAGCTGTTCTCCATGTATGTTTGAGTTATAAGTGATTTTAAGTGAAGCAAGGTATTGTGGTACACACCCAGGATTGCAGCAGTTTGGGAAGCTGAGGTAGAAGGATCCCAAGTTCAAACCCATTGTGGGCTATTAGGGAGATCTGTCTCAAACCAACCCTATAAAATGAGAAAAATAAATAAAAAATAAAAGTGGTTTTACCTGTCTTTCCTTCATTTCAAAGTCTGATGGCATGAATGTAGTACTGGGGACAGTGAACCTGCCACAGTGTTTTCTATTCCAGTTGGAGTGGAAGGCTGAGTAGCAATTAGCAAAGGTCAGAAAGGTGAGCCAGTCTTGGTTTTGGAGGTTTCTTTCCAGCAGTGGTCAGGTGAAAGAATCCAAATACTTAGAGTACTTCTGTGGTGTCTGTCCTCTAAGGAGTTTACTCCTGCACGGCCCTGGGAACCTGAGGGAAGCCAGTGGCTATCTTTGAGTCTGTTGCTGTTTACGGAGGTAAACCCTTATCCATATTAGATGTCTTCTTCAAGCATTTCTTTTTACTTCTCTTTCAAAAGTTGTGTCTGTAAAGCTTCAGTGAAACTATATTCACCCGGGACATTTGTCTAATCTTGAATGTAAGAATTTAAATTAGTACTCCAAGACAGTGATCTTTTTTCAGATATTTAAAGAATTTTCTTTCTATGATAAAGGACTTCAGTAGAGGAGAAGTGGTAGATTTATTGATTTGCTTTTTTTTTTTTTT